>PITA01006831.1:6484-96780 GCA_004023965.1 Spilogale gracilis
CCCCACTGTTTGCAGTGCAGATTTGGTTCTTGTTTTCAGGGGCCTGGAATAGGACGGCTGACCAGATAACTATCATGGAGGGCCTTCTGTTTTGGGGGATTATGACCCCCCGATGCTAGCCACGGTATCTGAGGCTGGGTTTTGGCATTCTCATTTCCAGAGGGAGCCCGGAATGTCTGGTTTATGCAGTCGTGGCTTGTGAGTCGTGCACAGCTCTGACGCACCACGGTTTACATTTAGTGCCTTCTCCCAACGCACGCAGGATGTCTTTGGGTGATGGCCTGCCGCGGGCGAACCTCATGAAGGACTCTGGATTCTCTGCTTCCCCTCGATGTGGGGCTTGTGTGCTTCACGTTGTTTCCATAACCATTTAGATCTTCAGCCTCAGAGCTGAGGAGCCACATGGGTTGGGAGCCGCCAGCCTTCCTCAGTGACTAGCCGAGGAAGCCAGGGCCCAGGGAGCCGAGTAGTTGTGCCGTGTTCGTCACTCCCGGAAAGAGCTCACTTATGAGCAGTAATCTCCACCGCTGGCTACAGAGTCCCCACTTCGGGGGTCCGCTCTCTGGGTGTCTGGGTGCTGATGCTCACGCGGCCTCGAGTCGCAGCCTTGAGTCTCTTCAGTGGGACGCAATGGTTGTCAGGTTGGAGAGGTCCCTTGCTTCTGATGGGATTTGAACCCCACTTCTTCTGACTCCAACACCTTTTTCCACATCGTGGGGTGTTCCAGCGAGCGCCCTTTCTGCTCCCCTAGCACCGTGACCAGCAGGGGAGGCAAGGTCCCCGGAGGACATCTGTAGAGAGCCTGGCCGCCCTGTTTCCCCCACGGCTCCCTGAGCCTGACCGAGGCGAGCAGCTGGGGTGACGGGAAGAGGGCAGCCTCGTTCACGGGCAGCGGTGGGTCGCAGGCTCCGAGCTCTTGAAGAGTCAAGATAATCTCTTTTACTTTCTATTGCTGCTGTAAGAAATTACCACAGATTTAGCTACAGATTTAGTACTCCGTGTAAATCTCTGCTTCCACAGCTATCTGTCAGAAGTCAGACCTGGGTCTCACTGGGCTCCCTCAGGGGGTCTGCAGGGTCCCTTCTGCAGCGGAATCCGTTCCCTTGCCTTTTCCACCTTCCAGAGGCTCTGCTGGTATTTGTTGGCTCAGGGCCCTTCCTGTCTGTCTTGTTCAAAGTTCTCACTGTCACATCTCAGACCATTCTTCCATAGAAACTCCTCTGATGCTCTCCTGCCTCCCTCTGCCACCCTTACGGACCCTTGTGATTACACTGGGGTGCAAGATAATCTGGGATAATCTCTCCATAGAGGGATTCTTTTTTAAAGATTTATTTTAGAGAGCATGCTCCTGCGAGTGGGGGAGGGGCAGGGAGCTGGCGCTTCAGGCCGACTCCCCGCTGAGCGCAGAACCAACTCGGGGGCTTGAGCTCCCTGAGATCATAACCCTGAGATGATACCGTGAGCCGAAACCAAGAGTCAGACAGACGCTCACCTGACTGAGCCGCCCAGGCGCCCCGAAGGGCTCTTGATTTAATCACCTCTCTTCCAAGAATCCTTGGCTGGGTAAAGTGACATAGTCACGTTTTTGGAGATGAGGGTGTGGATGTCCTTGTGGGGGTGGGGGTGTTACCCCAGTCTCTGGTGACACTAGTTGGCAGCTTGTGTTCATTTTATGCTAACCTGATTCCACCCTACTTTCCAGAACCCTTTGCTTTCATGAATTGCTCTTGTCTTCTGGTCGAAGATTCGGTGACTTGAAGAGCTGTAGAGTCTTGATGGAGGTGATTGGAACAGCCGTGTGGGCGATGTGGGCTTCCTTAGTGGGGCTCGGATGTCGCCTGCTCCGCGCACCGGGACAGCGTGTCCCAACTGCACAGACTTCAGCCTCTGATTCTCCAGACGTGTGGGCATTCTCCCCTCTCTCCCAGTGCTACTAGAATCACTAAGAAGGAGATGATAATGTAATTTCTAGTAACAGTTTTGCACCTAGACACATTGTAAAAGTCTAAATAACAATGAGGTATGTCTCGGGACTTGTGACAAAGGACTTATAAAAGCTTATATGTGCTGTTTCTAGTAGGACTGCATGTGCACCACCTTCTCTAGAATCAGATTTCAATTCTTAACCTTTGGCTGACACGTCCTGTCTCCTCTTCCGGGAGACAG
The DNA here is from genome assembly GCA_004023965.1 of Spilogale gracilis. Taxonomy (NCBI): domain Eukaryota; kingdom Metazoa; phylum Chordata; class Mammalia; order Carnivora; family Mephitidae; genus Spilogale; species Spilogale gracilis. The sequence continues at coordinate 8,651 of PITA01006831.1, forward strand.
TGAAGCTCTGAGGCTGTTCCCAGGATTCACTAGGAGAACGTCCCGAAAGGGGCTGAGCCTCATGGTAAGCTCTGCCTGGGACCAGAAAAGGAAAGCAATTTCTTTCCTTCTCCTTTCATAGTTGCTTTGCTTAACTCTGTGTGTGTGTGTGTGTGTGTGTGTGTGTGTGTGTGTGTATGCATAATTTGCAAATGTTAAGATAACACTGGTAAGTATGGCATCAAGATAGTGCAGTCCTGGTGTGATGGGTCCATATCTGGTACCATTTATTTCAGACCCCGGGAAACACAGGGGAACGATGTTCCGGCTGGCTCCGTGGTATAATGCATGTCTTTGGGCAGAAATCCTAATGTCACCATGCTTGCTTCTGAGATGTTGTGATTATCTCCCACAGATGAGTGTTTAAACCCTGTGCGATGTTTTTTTTCTTTCTCTCTCTTTTTTTTTTTTTAAAGATTTTATTTATTTGACAGAGAGAAACACAGCCAGAGAGGGAACACAAGCAGGGGGAGTGAGAGAGGGAGAAGCAGGCTTCCCGCCGAGCAGGGAGCCCGATGTGGGGCTCGAACCTGGGTCTCCAGGATCATGACCTGAGCTGAAGGCAGTCGCTTAACCAACTGAGCCACCTAGGCGCCCCACCCTGCGATGTTTCTACAGTGCATTATTTTAAAATAATAACCCCTGTTCTCTTTGATGTGAAGCCTGTTTCACATTTACTATATCAAAGTGTTTAAAGGATGAGGGGGAAAAAAAGGAATATAGAACTTGTCAATGACCCCAATTTGCCAGAAATAGCCACTGTAAAGCTTTTTGATATACATCTTACAGGATGTAATTTTAACCAAAAAAGGAATATTTTTAACAAAATATGAAGGTTTTGCAGTCTTTTTTTCACTTACTATTTTACAAGAGTGCTTCATGGCATTAATTCTTTACAACATTTTTTTTTTTTTTTTTAGGATTTTATTTATTAGAGAGCATGCACAAGCAGGGAGAGGGGCAAAGAGAGAGGGAGAAGCAGGCTCCTCACTGAGCAGCGGGCGCTATATGGGACTTGATCCCAGGACCTGAAGATCATGACCTGAGCTGAAGGCAGATACTTAACCCACTGAGCCACCCTATCGTCCCTATGGCATTGTTTTTAATAGCAAATATATTTGCATTCTAGTAAATGGATCTAGCATAATTATTTAATCAGGACCATGTTGTTTGACATTTAGCTTGTTTCCAGTTTCTCATGGCTCATTGTCAGTATCCTTGCAGTTCTTTCATTGAACACATTCAGAATTATTCCTTTAGAAGAAATTACTAAGTGGAATTGTTGCATTCAAGGGTATGTAAAATTTTAAGGCTTTTGATATATATGTTGCCAAATTGTCCCTCCCCACCCCCCATCATACTTTTTGAACGTAAGAGTGTGCTGGGTTTCCTGTCACTCTGGCATGCTGAGACATGTTCCATATCTGTGAAGCTAGCTGATGAGAGGACACGGGATGTTCATGGAAACGTGGGTCTCGGATGGTGAGCTGGACTCTGATCAGAGGGGCCTTGCTGTGGCAGCAGGCGTCCAGAGCCCTTGTCCACTTGTCTGCTGCCCTGCCTGAGAAGTTCCCAGGGTCTGCTCTGCCACGTGATGGGCTGGACAGAAAACTGGCTGTGTGAGCCCATGCTTGGTTCAGCTACACTTCCGCAGCTGTGTGGAGATCAGAGCTAGGAAGGCATTTGGAGGTTTCCAGGGCCACGGAAACACAGTGGTTTACTATCTTGTTGTCCTCACCCCCGGCTTGCCATTCTTACTTTGAGGAGGCCTCTTGCAGCAGGGAGAACTCTTAGCAGCCCAAAGTCAACCCATCTAATTGCCCATGGATGGTGGCTGCCCTGCCCCACCTCCCCCTTCCCCCAGTAGAGAAAGGGGCTGGACTCTTGAGAATTGGGACCAATTCTTACCCCTGCTTAGAATCTCAACAGGAATAGCCTCTGGTCAAATGACATGCTGGAGTTTTCAGATAAAAGATGCTATTTTGCATAAGCAAATGATGCCCTCTGCAGTCATTTTGCGAGTTATCTGTGGCCCGTTGGGAAGCTTGCTCGGTATTCTGTTCCACAAAACTTCTGCTCCGTGAAAATTCTTCCTTGATTTCTGTTGCTAGAGTTGGGCCCATCGGCAGTCTCTCTATAGGGCCGTATTCGTGATGCTTGATTAGTGCGCTACTATTCGTGTCCCTTATAAGACCTGGACCACTGGGTTTACTGAAATGGGATTTTTCGAGTGCAGACACACCACTCATGTTTATCACGTGGCCCAAGGCTCAAGTCTGCCAAATGCTGAGAACAGCTGGAGAGTGTCAGCTCCGGCGCAAGGGCGTGGTCTGGCACTGTTGAATCTTTGGGGTAGGCGACCCAGGTGGGCTGGAGGTAGACTCCACCATAGACCTGTCCTGTGTCATCCGGGAAGCGCAGGATGTTTTGTCGAATGATACCAGTGAGAGAAATGTTTTCATTTTCCCTCAAGATTCAAACAGTTGGCTAATACTAAGATTATTTTAGTATGTTCCACAAATATATCGAATTTGGATTTGTATCCTAATCTATGCACTGTGATATTTATATCCTGTCATTTTGCCTTACGAGAGGAAGTCTAAGAATGATCTCTCTCATAATGCCTGTGTTCGGTATTAAAAACCACCCAGAATTATCACTTGAAGCTGCCATTATAAAAAGTAAAAATATCTAGGCAGACTTTATTCAAAACATGGAAAAAAGTTTAAGGTGCTCATTTAGTTCTGCTAACAAGTTATTACGGAAAAACTGGCGTCTTTTTGTGAGGGGTCTGCCAATTCGTAAGCAGCTAGGTTTCTGTGGTTTAGATGCTGGAGTGCACACCTTTACGTGCAGATCCAGCCTCCTCCTCCTTAGGGGAAGGACTGTGCCCATAGGTTCATCAATGAATGTGTGAGTGACATTATCTGATAGCGTTCTGGGCACCGGGAAACAGACGGGTGAGGACTCTGGTCTTCACGGAGCGGACATCAAAGTGGGGAAGATGGGTTATGGTGCAAACATGTAACGAACAAGGTAACGTCGAGTAGTGGTTAAGTTAGTTATCCCAGAAATAATGTGACTTTTGTGGTACCTACGCCCTGTTTTCAGCCCTTCCCTGGCCAGGTGTGCACCGAACAGGATTCGTCTCTGTCCTGTGGGAGCAGCCTCCCCCGAGCTCTTGTTTAATGAGCCAGCCTTTCCTGCTTGGATAGAATGGTCAAGCCTAGGGTTTCTCTCTCCTCTGAACACACGCCAGGAACTGGTGAAATTCTGGTGGTTGTGAGCTCGACAGTAGAAGAGGGCTGTGATGATAGGCTGAGCCTAATCAAGCTTTTTGAAACCAGTGTCTGTCTCTAGAAGCAAGGGAGAGTCTCTGCTGCATTGCTTTCCTGGGGTCCGGATTGAGGAGGGGCCCTGACAGAGGTGTTCCCCCACCAAGACCCTCCACCACCCCGTAGCTGAACTTGTATCTGTTCACACAACAAAATGCAGGTTGGAAAGGATGCCTGAGTCAGAGAGACTGGAGAGACTGGTATTGCTCTGAGGATCCTTCTGCCCCTCTCTCGGCTTCAGCCTGCTAACCTCCTCCCCTGGGCGGCTTTGTCAGGACTCCTCCCCGAGCACGCATCCCTGGGGAGTCTTTCCTGCTTGTAAGTGCGTCCCTCACAACGCCCTGTAGTGCAGAAGTCTGGTGGGACAGCCACTTGGCTTCTTTCTGTTTCCACAAACCCTACATCTGCCACTAAAAGGTTCTGGCCCCAGCTGCCGTGGGAGGAGATTCCTGGGCCTCCCAGGACTCTTCGTTTGTATTCTTTGATTTACTGAGTTGCTTAAGGATCTGTGTTTGGGCTGGCAGAGGAAGATAAGAGATTCCAGACATTCTTGCTTTCTTTCCAAAGGCTGGCTAAATTCCCTTCCTTTTCCTCCTCCATGAAAGAGGCCTGGGACCAGAGAGAATCGAGTTCAGATTGATCCTGTAATTGACCTCTTGGGGTTGGTCACTGACTCTTGGTCCTTCTGACCTAGATGATTTCTTGGCCCATTAATTTTAATAATTATTGTTATTGTTACAATCACACCATTCATTTGGTTGAGGACTTACTCCGTTCATTGAGAACTGGATGATGTAGGCCAACGTGCTTGTCTACATCCTGGCGGGGTTGGTGCTCAACTACCGGGTTCACTTCTGCTCAGGTAGGAGGTGATGGTCCTTTTTCAGGGAAGGGGATTGTTTGGGGTTTTCAGTCAGTGACCATCTCTTTGGTTTTGCAGCCCTGTGTGCTGGGTCACAGGCATGGTCCAGGACGGTGAGTCCCAAAGTGTGGTCATCAGACTGGCAGGATGAGGCTCACCTGGGAATGCAGGAGAAATGCAGAGTCTCAGGCCCCACCCAAGAACTACTGAACTACAAACTCCGGGGTTACGGCCAACAGTCTGCTTTCACAAGCCTTCCAGGTGATTCTGAAGCAGCTCAAGTTTGAGAACTGCTGGTCTGGACCATCGGGCGGATGTTCTCAGGGAATTTTCAGGATAGATCTCCAACGCCAGTGTGAAACTTGGTGTTCTTAATGTGGTTCTGTTGAACTGGCGAAGGTCTGAGCAATGGCTTGTGGTTTGGTTATGTGATTAAACCAAGAGCATGTGATTTGGTTTTGGTGATTCGTGATTTGCCTTTTGAGCCCGCGCAGGACCTGGTGGGGCAGGCTTGGAATTGAAGTGGAATGATGAGCAAAGGGGCGATTATGGATTGTAAATTCAGAGCCAAGAGGCCCAAGCAAAACTTGTGGTAGGGAACCAGGCTGAGAGGCTTGATGGCTGCCTTCACTCCCACGGAAAGGGACTCCACCATCATGTGGCTTTGGGCCAAGCCTTCTCCGGGCTGTGCCCCAGTGGACGATGCACATTTGCTCATAGGATTCTGCTTCTCTGTGCTTCCACTGATGGCCAGTCCCCTTCTGATGTGGGTATGAATAAACATAGATACAGATTTTAAAATAATCTAATCTGGTTATAGTCCGGTTTACCAGTCTCTGTACCTTTCTCTGTTAGGTGACTTGACATCTTTCTGTGTGACGCTGATGGGTTTCTTTAGAGTTTTATTTATTTTTTATTAATTTTTATTTTTTCTATAACCCAGCCACCCTATCTCTTCTCCCACCCCCCAGCAACCCTCAGTTTGCTTTCTGAGATTAAGAGTCTCTTATGGTTTGTCTCCCTTCCCAGTCCCATCTTGTTTCATTTTTCCTCCCTACCCTCCATCACCCCTCACCCTGCCTCTCAAATTCCTCATATCAGAGAGATCATATGATAATTGCCTTTCTCTGATTGACTTATCTCACCCAGCATAATACCCTCCAGTTTCATCTACATCATTGCAAATGGCAGGATTTCGTTCTTTTTGATGGCTGCATAGTATTCCATTGCATTTGAATTTTAAGGTAAATGTTCAGTCAGAGAACTGAGGTGCTTGCTGCCGCCTTCCGTGTTGATTGCAACCAGACCCTGTGACGTCCCTCTCTGACCCCCTGGTGAATGATTAAGATGTGCCCATGTGCAAGGAGCCCACAGCCCCCGCGGAGAGATCCCTGTGGGAGAGGGCGTACCACTATGGGAGAGCACCCAGGCTGTTGAAGGGAAGTTTTGACAGTTAAGGGTTTTTCTTAACTGTTACTGAAAGATGACTCACACGCTATTGGGAGATGACCCACATGCCTTCTGCAGCAGTATCTGCAGCAGTATCTTGCATCTGGAAAGGCTGAAGCTGGGAGCCTGGACTGTCCTGTAAGAAAAGGCAGCTCTAGACTCCTTATTTTATATTATTTTTTAGTTTTTAAAAGGTTTTATTTATTTGAGAGACAGAGACTGCACACGTGAGTGGGGTGGGGGTGCAGAGGGAGGGAGAGAAGCAGACTCCCAGCTAAGCAAGGAGCCTGATGCTGGGCTGGGGCCCAGGACCCTGGGATCCCAACCTGGCTGAAAGCAGATGGCCTCCACTGACTGAGCCACCCAGATGCCCCTAGACCCCTTGTTTTTTGTTTTGTTTTGTTTAAAGATTTTATTTATTTGACAGATCACAACAAGTAGGCAGAGAGGCAGGCAGAGAGAGAGGAGAAGCAGGCTCCCCACTGAGCAGAGGGCCTGATGCGGACCTCCATCCCAGGACTCTGAGATCCTGACCTGAGCTGAAAGCTGAGGCTTTAACCCACTGAGCCACCCAGGCTTTCTAGACCGCTTGTTTTAATTCTGCTTAGCAATAGGTTGTGTCTTGGAATCTCTTAAGGCTGCCTTCAGGGATGTCCCGGCCTGAAGCGGAGGTATGCTGGGGTGAAGGGAGTTAAGATTCCGGGCCATTCTGGACCAGAGTATGTCCCAGCGCCCTGGCTTATAGGGAGGAGCCTAGGGCACTGGGAACTGATGGGAACGTCGGGGGCAGAAAAGCCTTTAGGAGGGAGAAAGCAGGAATGGCCCCCGGGCTCAGAAAGGGATCCAAATCAGCAATCGGGCCTGAGCAGAGGAAGGAGTATTCAAGAATTTGTACTGATGGATAATTATGTGTGCTTCCTTTTTCTCTTTGCCGTTTACTATGTGTTAGGCTATTTTGCTGAATAGCAGCCGAAAGGCTCTACATTTTCTTGGCTCCTGTTGGAATTTAGTTGGGTTGTCTGTTCCCTTCCCTGACCACTTCCTAAAGACTCCTGATTTCAGAGAGGGCCAGGGAAAGAGGGCACTTCTCAGAAATCAAGCCAGATCTTTTCTATTTCTTTCAGACTCTTCTCCTAAAGTCTGGAACCTTCCTTTCTCACTCGTGCGTCACCCCCCTTCCCCCCCCTCCAACAAATTGTTAGATTCTGCTGCTGTATTTTCCATTTCTAGATGGCTGGTTTTTTTCCTTTCTTTTTAATTAAGAGATTACCTTTCCCTCTGAGCCATTAACAAGTATTCGCTAGAAGATCTAAGGCAAAGGTGCCAACTCACCGGAGCGTGACACAGCTGCTGGGACTGCCCGTGTCTCGGTCTCCATGGAGGTGCAAGGCTGTCACTTCAAGTGTCAGAGAGAGATGCTCTCTGTGCAGAGTTCCCCATGCACGGCCCTAAATAAATATCCCAGATGCATCCACCCTGTTTCCCATCTCTGATCCCTTTTTTTATTATGATTTCCTGGGCACCTGGGTGGCTCAGTGGGTTAAAGCCTCTGCCTTTGGCTCAGGTCATGATCTCAGGGTCCTGGGATCGAGTGCTCAGCAGGGAACCTGCTTCCTCCTCTCTCTCGGCCTGCCTCTCTGCCTACTTGTGATCTCTCTCTCTCTCTGTCAAATAAATAAATAAAAATCTTTAAAAACAAACAAACATGATTTCCCAACTTTGCAATCACTCCCTCCCTGGACTCCTGTGGATTCCCTTTTTTCTCTCCCTCTCTCCAGCAAAATAAAGATCCAGAGCACCCTTTATGACTTCAGTAATGAGCAGAGAGTACATTCCCGTGATCGTGACCAATTTGCAGCGCACTCTGCCCAGCCTGGCAGACGATGGAGGGAGCCTGGCTGGTCTGTCCACGTAGGTCGTGCAGTCTGGGTCAGTTTGGGAGCCTGTCCCCGGCTGAGGAGGGCCCTGTCCATATTGAACGAATCTTCAGTGCTGGCTGTGCCGTGTTTTGTTTTGAGAACTTCGCTCAAAGGGCACTGTGGTTTCTGCTTCCCTGTTGGAAGTTCTGTGTCTGTGGAAAGTTCCCTACAACCATTCAAGGTTTGTACTCTGTTCCAAAGCAGCTCTTGGAAATGGAAATGGCCTTTTTTTTTTTTTTTTTTTCTGAAAATGATCTCACAGAGGATCAAAAGGAGCACCCGGAAACCATAGTGTGGGGCCGGCGAGGTTGCCAGTGTTCTCTTTACCTTGGGTCTGGGCTCCTAGGTCTGAGGCTGTGTCTCCCCAATGTCCTTGGCTGTCCTTGGGGACTGGGGCTGGAGAGACACAGGACGGGGAGGGAGAAGGGGGATGTTAGTCCTGTGAGGAAGTCTTAACTTCTGTTTTATCCTCAGAGAGGCATGAGAAATTGGGTCGAGATACTCAGTCTTGAAAAAGCTTGTGAGACCGGGGTTCACCGTTCTGCATTCTCTGGGAGGGTTGGGCCAGCGCTGAGGCGAGGAAGCCCCTGTGTATCAGAATCGCTCCTGCCCAGGAGCAGGGGAAATGCCGGAGAGGGCTTCCCGAATACTAGTCTAGGGCCTGGCCTGCAGGAGGTGGTCAGTAAATGGAAGCCACCGTGAGGAAGAACAGCATTGGGGCACCTGGTTGGCTCGGTCGGAGGAGCATGTGACTCTTGGTCTCAGGGTTGTGAGTTTGAGCCCCGGTGAGGGTAGAGTTTACTTACAACAAGAACAAAAGAAAATGAAAAACAAAAACAAAAACCCTACCTCAAACCAGTATTAATTGTAGTAAAAAGGGGGCGCCTGGGTGGCCCGGTCAGTGAAGCATCTGCCTTTGGCTCAGGTCATGATCTCAGGATCCTGGGATTGAGCCCCACATAGGGCTCCCTGCTCAGCGGGGAGTCTGCTTCTCCCTCTCCCTCTGCTCATGCTCTTGTTCTCTCAAATAAAATCTATAAAATAAAAACAATTGGGAAAAATGACAGTATTGATAATAGATACCGATATTACTGTTTTTCTTAACAGCATGAAGTTGGCGCCCCCTCTTTACTGACCCATAGTACTTTCTGGTCAGTGTGCATCACTCTGGCCATTCACCGGCAGTGTGTTCGAGGACTCGGCTAGGCCGTACTGTGAGGTTGTTGAAACCCCTGACCTGTTTAAATTGCGTCCCAGCGCCCACACAATGCCTGGCATGTAGGACGGGCTCAGTATCTAGGCACATCCGGTCCTTCATGCAGGCTGGGCACCGGTCAGGACCGTCTTCCTGCGTCCCTGGTGACCATGCCATTTGTCCTGTCCTTTCCTTTATTCATGCTCATGCTCTTGTTTTAAAAATCTGTTCATCTTTTCTGTTACCACTCGGCATCCCTTTCTCCCCCGCTGTGCCCCTTCCCAGCCACTCCGGGCCGTAGGAGTCCCCTTCACGCAGGCTTATTTCATTCATAGGCCAGAAGCCCTTATTCTGGGATCAAATTTTCATAGGATAGTTTTAGCTTTCCAGCTAGATCATCAGCATCTTGAGAGCAGCCGTTTGCCATGTAGGATACCCGTTCACTCTCGCTAATGGGCCAGGGCCAAGGACATGATTGGTGTTTAAAGAAAAAGCAAGAATCGTCAGAATAACTAAATGAATTCTACTGCGGGATAAAGAGGTACATCTTTGCTGGTGGAATGCAGACTTCAGGGTTGGTCCTATGCCTGGGGCGTTAGGGGCAGGAGTTGGTGCCTTAACGTTTTGTTGAGATTTGGGTTTCCTATACGTGTTCTTCCCAGTTCCTGGTCTTGTGTGCCCTGGTCGGCTGTTCTCCCAGCTGGGCCTTGGGCACGTCCTCTGAGAGTTCCAGAGCCCTGGGACTACTTAGGCCAGCTGCAATGAACTTGGATCTGGCTCTCAGGTGGCCTTATCCCGTCCAAGGAATCATGGGGTGACAGAGGGCCGCCTTCATCTTTTCTCAGGCACAGGGTCTTATTGTCATCCTCAGTGCTGGCTCTTCCCTTTCTTTTAACTCCTGATAGTTTTGTTTTGGTTTGTTTTTAAGATTTTATTTATTTGAGAGAGTGCAAGAACATGAGCTGGGGAGAGGGGCAGAGGGATGGGGGGAAGCAGGGCCTCAAACCCAGGATCCAGGATCCTGACCTGAGCCAAAGGCAGTCACTTAACCAACTGAGCCACCCAGGAGCCCCACCTCCTGAGAATCTCTATGCTGTTCGAAGAGTTCGCATTTCTTTAATGCGGTGAAGGAAAATGTGGGAAAATGAAAATCCCTCCACCTGCTCTGGGTCGGGGGGCAGCATGTTTGGCGTTGGAAAAGGAGACACGGATGGCTCATGATAACGTGGGGCTTACCAGTTACCTTATGGGTTTTAAGTAAGGCGCTGTTCATTTGTAAATCAGGGTGGTTGATTTCATGCTGTTTCTGTAGTCAGCGTGATTGATAGAGAATGATCGGTTGATTGAATCAACCTATTTTTGAGGCCAGAAGGACGGACAGCAGCGAGCTCTGTGTGCTGCCGGGGTCTCAGGGGTGCGGTGAGGAGCCCATGGTCAACACTTCGTTGATGCTGCGAAGGAAGGAGTGCAAACAGGAAGCCGGCCTGTGGGATCTGGCAGCCTAGTCTGGGACCAAGGTGAAGCCGGGGACCGAGGGCACTCACTCTCCAGAGGGAACCGCTGGGATGCAGTGGGAAGGAGATGCTGGAGGCTCACCCCATGACCGTATGGGCAGTACAAGACACCCTCTGATAGAAATAAAACTGAATAAATAGAATCCCATTATAATAAATACTGAAATCATTGCAAAGAGGCTGTTTGGAGGGAGTGGACTGCCGGCCATTTAGTAGATGGTCCTCGGGAAACACTGTTGGAGTAAATCCAGGACAGAGCTGGCTGGGCCCCCGGGGCCAGGGGGTGGGCAGGGGTCTGTCCCTCTTGTTTTCCACACCCAGCCCTTTGGCTGGCCCATGCAGCACTTTTCTTTGCCAGCTGTAACTTATGAGAAACTGTGAAGAGTGGCAAAATAGTTGAGGGGTAGTTTCCCTTTTATTTTCCCATTCCATTGTGAGTGCGGCCTTGTTACTACGTGGGCGCGTTTATTGGCAAGTGCAATAAAACACACGTTTTGGAGGGCAGAGTCCATTTCTTTGAGTAATAATTAACCGACCCGCCGTTGACAAGGTCTTGGGCGCTGTATGGTAAATATTCCAGAAAGGCTTAGTCTTTCTTCAGGGCCCTTCTCAGGCCAGTGCGAAGACTACACGTGGTCAAACCTGAACGGGGCAGGAAGAGAGGTCCTGCTGGCCGTGTGTTGCCATGTTGAATTGCATGATGCTGTGGGGCCCCTCTGGATTTCCTCACTGGGGGGAGGGGGTGGGAGGTGGGTTCCCCCCCCCCCCCATGTACCCACCAGCCTGGATATCCCAGCTGCTGGTTTTTCCCCAGCTGCAGTGTCTTCCCTGCAAGTTTTCAGGTCTGAGTGTTTGGAAATGGAACAAGTGGATTGAGCCTGCTCTGTCCTTAAAATAAGTCTTAAGAACCAGCTGAAGTGCTTTTCAGTTGGAAGCCTGTGGGGGAGGAGCCTGGGACACAGACTGTAAAAGTCAGGCAATTTAGGGTCTGGTTTCCACGCCTCTCTTTAGGCTCAGGAGAGAGGAAATGACTTGCCCTGGGTCCCTCTGGGCCAGACCTAGAGCCCGGATGGCCCTATTACCTTCTCCTGCCTCTTCCTGCCTCCAGGCACAGGCTGTCTGCAGCGTCGCTCCTCTGAACGGGGAAGCAGAAATGCCTGGTGTCTGGGTGTGTGTGTGTGGGGGGTGCCTGAAGGCATCCAGCCCTCCTGGCCCCTGCCCAGCCTGGGGTCACACTGCCCTCAGGCTAACTCGTGTCCCTAGAGCTGGTCCGTGGGGCCCGGATGGAGAGAGCTCACAGCAGCGGGCCCTAAGGGAGGCTGAGTCCACATGCTCCGGGCCCCCTCCCCTACTCCCCCCCAGCCCTGGCTGCAGGCTGTGACCTGGACGACTTTCCTTTTTTTTTTTTTTTAATTTTATTTACTTATTTGACAGAGATCACAAGTAGGCAGAGAGAGAGGAGGGAGCAGGCTCTGATGTGGGCCTCGATTCCAGGACCCTGAGATCATGACCTGATCCGAAGGCAGTGGCTTACCCACTGAGCCACCCAGGCACCTGGACGGCTTTCTAAGATGCAGAAGGCGGGATGAGCCAAGGGGTGGAGGAAGAGAGTGGGCTGTCCTGATCCTCTTTTAGGGGCTGGGGGCGGCGGGCAGAGAGAGAATGACATTTTAATTACTGACCAGGGTGTCAGGCCTGTAATCTTCCTTGAAGGTCCTCCGTATTTGCCTGTCTTCAGGGTCATCTGCATATGAATCGGAGGTGCCGAGGCTTGAAGTTTCTGATCTTTGTAATATCCTGTCAGTCCAGCCTTTGTGATCTTGCCCTTGGTGAACAGAGGGCAGAAGCTGCTTGTTTCCAGATCTGCTTTTAAGTCAACCGGGAAAGAAACCTGAAGATGAGGCGAGGTTTCTGGGGGAGTTCTTGCTGACCTCGCTGAGGGCTGGGCCTCAGGTGCAGGGGGTGGGGCCGGGAGGGCCGGGAGGGCTGGGAGGGCCGGGAGGGCTGGGAACTCTTCCCGTTGCCAAGGGAAGTGGGCCACACCCACGTGGGCTCTGCTGGTTTCTTTTTCTCTGCCAGTCCGCAAATGACTGTCTTGCCTCCGACTCCCGTTTCGTTCACTCCTGCTGCTGCTGCTTTATGATGACCTGACATTTTTTGAGAGCCTTTCTGTGCTGGCATGGGAAGGGAAATGGCAAATGGGAAGCACTCAGTGCCTGTCTTGAGGCCGTCGGGACAGAGTCTGCCATTGGGATGCAGCCCCTGAGAATCTAATCATTCTCAGGGTTCCCGGCAAGCAGCCTGCGGACAGGAGCAGGTTTTGTCCTTCTGTTATGTCCTGTAAGCCACAGCCACGCAAAGCTAATCCTTACAGCTCCTCATCCTCCTCCTCCTTGGAGAGGTTCCAGTCCCATGCCTCCCAGGCGGTCAGCATGGGCTGTGCCCCTTTCCCTTCGCCTCACTGCCAGTGCAGCTCTAGGGTACATTTCACCATCAGATCTCTCAGAGTCCCCTTCTAGAATTACACAGAGCCTGAGGTAGGAGGAGATAGGATGGATATTTTTACCATCGGAGAGGAGCCTTGCAAAGATGTTCCTTGAAGAGTGGGAGAAGGGAGCAACATCATTTGTGGCTTTCCTGCTCCGCTGTGTGTGTTGTTTGCTTCCTCAAACAGCATTTGTTTTAATCTTTTAAACCTCTGTAGGGATCAGGGCACCTGGACGGCTTCGTTAGTTGAGTGTCTGACTCTTGATTTCAGCTCCAGTCATGATCCTGGGGTCCTGGGATCAAGCCCCACACTGGGCTCCCTGCTCAGCACGGAGCCTGCTTCTCCCTTCCCCTCTACTGCTCTCTCTCTAATAAATAAATATAATCTTAAAAAAAAAATTCTCTCCCTCTGCCCCCCCTTTCTCAAAAGAAAAAAAATTATAAACCTTTGTAAGATGGTGTGATTTCCATGTTGCCGAGGATATACAGAAAATAACTTACGGAGCTGGCTGAAGCCTGTGTCCCTGTGTCCTCTACTATTTTTCCTAGCACTTTTGGAGAGTTTACGGGTGTCCCGGAGCTCTGAGTGATTTTTGTGCTTTCTCTCACCCGGAAGTGCCTGGGAGACTAAAGCTCCCAGGAATTCCCTTGAGGATCTCAGTAGACCAGAGTGTGTGTTGCCTGTGTCGTGTTTGTGCAAATCCCTGTAATTTCTCCTGTCCCCAGAGTGAGTGCCCACCAACCACCCACCTTAAAAGCCAGCTCTCAGGGACTCCTAGGCTGGGGTATGATAAAGTGTGCTGGCTTTAACATTGAAGTCATTTGTGGCTAAAACACCTAATTCTGGGTCTGAGGGCAGTTGCTGAAGACTGGCCTAATTGTTTGATTTTCTCTCTTCAAATGAAGAACTGTGAATTCTGTATGCAAATGCAAATTATGCCTGGTACAGGTGACCTCCCTGGTCCAGAGGTCGGGGGGGCCAGGTGATGTGGGAGGTGGTAGGAGCCCAGCGCCTTGGAGACAGAAGCTAAACCCGTCTCACTTCCTAAGCGTCAGTTCTCCCCATCTGTGAACTGGGAGAAAAAGTTGCCAGCTGTTTTCCTTACCTTTCTTGGTGCTGCCCAGACGGAGTAAAAACCCGCAAGTGAGTGCGTGGTCACTACAGGTAGATGTTGGGTGGTTTTCACCCTGGTGGCCTTTAATTCATTCCATCAGGCCCAGAATTTGGCTTCTTAAAGCTTCCCCTGACCTTCCCTTAAGACCTCTCTGGTGACACGGGAAGAATCCAGAAATCTCCCATTTCACCTCCTGAAGGGCTATGTGGCTTCTGAGACGTGGAGCAGGACTCTGACTTCCTGGGGTGTAGGCCACCCACCCTTGCTGGGCCCCTGAAAACTGGTTGGTCAGAAATCTGTCCCAGGGGCCCTGTATATTTTGTGAGACCCTGGGGCCTGGCCTTAGAGGCAGATTACCTCCACAGAGTTTTGAAGCTCAGGGCTTCTCCTGCATCTTCCCTGGCACCCCTCCTCTGGGCCTTTAGAAAATTCTGGACTTGGTTCTGAGTGAAGTTGAGGATGACCTCACCTCTGAGGAATTCTTTGTGGGGAAAAGGTGGGAGGATAGCTTTTGGAGAACCAGAAGCTCTCAGAAGAGAGGAAATGTATATTTTTGTGGTGAATTCCATCTCTGTCTCTGGGACAAGAGCTGCTCTCTTCACTCCTGTTGTGAGCTAGAAGGAAATGGGAACTTAGGCCGCATTAATAGAGGTGCTATATCTAGAGGAAGGGAGGTGAGAGTCCCATTCTCTCGATGTAAGTTATTAGACCATACCTGGAGCATTGTGGTGAATTTAGAACCCCTTTTTGAAGAGCTGTGAATGCACTGGAATGTGTTCAGAGGAGAGTGGAAGAAGCCATGCTGGTCAGTGGGGACGGCTGGGAAAACGGATTTGAAGCTGGAGCGGGTAAAACTCAGGTGTGGGGGCACCTGGGTGGCTCAGTTGGTTAAGCGACTGCCTTTGGCTCAGGTCATGATCCTGGAGACCCGGGATCGAGTCCCACATCGGGCTCCCTGCTCGGCGGGAAGCCTGCTTCTCCCTCTCTCACTCCCCCTGCTTGTGTTCCCTCTCTCGCTGTGTTTCTCTCTGTCAAATAAATAAATAAAATCTTAAAAAAAAAAAAAAAACAAAAAAACCTCAGGTGTGGCAGGGTCTTAAATATCTGAAAGGTTGTCCGGGTGATCCATGTGGAAGGATCCCACAGTTTCTTACATTGGAATCACAGAATTCTTGGATGGAGGCTTTAAGTTTTGTTTACTAGGAGAAGGGATGACTTTCATTTGGCCCAGAGGTAATTTTCCTGTTTTTTTTTAATTTGACCATCAAAGTGTTGTGTTCATTGTAGAGCATTTGAAGAGGAAGGAATTAAAAACAAAAAACGAAAAACAAAAACATGAAATAATTGTGATATAGCCCTATTCAGAAGCGGCTACTACCAGCATTTGGCTGTCTTCTATTTTTGTGTATTTTGCTTTTCTTTACAAAGTTAAAATCATGGTGCATAAGAAATTTCGAATCGTATTTTAAGTAAGGAAAAACATTTCATTTAATAATTTGGGGTCAAGATGCTCTTTTCATGGTTTCATAGTATTCTGTCCTTAAAGATGAAACATGATTTTACCTAACATTTTGTCCAGTGTGAGCCATTCCATTTATTTCCTGGTTTGTGCTTCTACAACAAACATCGTTATATATAAATCTCTGCATGTGTTTTGGGTTGTTGCTCGGGTTGAGTTCCTGGGAGTGAATTTGGCAGGTCAAAGTGAAGGAACAATTTTGAACTCTTGATGCATATGGTTTTACTCAAGTGTTGTACCAATTTACATTTGGTATTTGCATAAGATGTTTTTTTCTCAAACGATCAGAAAACAATCTCCACGGCCTTGAGTAATAAAGGAATGCATTGGCTTATAGAACTGGGAGAAAGATGTAGGGCACAGTGGCTGACCTGCAGTCTCTAGGACTTGGTCCCCCACTTCCCCATCACAATGGGTTTGTTGGCTATGACGCGCCACCGTGGGTGGTGGCCTTTTTGGGGTGTGTGTGCGGGGATGGCTAGAATTGAGGGGCAAGCTTTTCTTGAGAGGCTGTCACAGGAACCTGCTTATTTCTTTGGTCCTGTTTAATCTACTTTTGCTGGCATGAAGATGTTTTTCTGTGAAATGTTTTATTTTTATTATTTTTTAAATTTTATTTGACATCGAGCCAGCGTACAAGTGGGGGAGAGTGTTAAAGGGGGAGGGAGAAGCAGACTTCTGGCTGATCAACGGGGGTGGGAGGGCTCAATCCCAGGACCCTGGGATCATGACCTGAGAAGGCAGACGCTTCACTGACTGAGCCTCCCCGGTGCCCCTCCTGTGAAGTGTTTCATTAGATGAAGGAGGTAGGTGTAGGGCCCTTAACGGCTTGTCTGTTGGTCTGTCTCCACTTCTGTGCTCATCCATTTGTCTCTTCGTTCATCCAGGTGATGTAGTGGACTGAGCTTTGGGCTCGGGGTTAAGGATGTGGGTCCCCTTCTGGGTTTCAGCACTGTCTCCCTAAAGCAGCACGCCGTAAGGGCAATGACCAAAGCATAGCTGGGATGGGGAGCGAGGGGACCGTTTCTCCTCTTGGGGCCCCTCATTCAAAGCATTTGCATTTTCAGCAAATTTTAAAAGGCTGCATTATGATGAAAAGAAGTTGGAGGAAGGAGCCTGGAAGCCAGGCTTGGAGACACCAGGGAAAGAGCATCAAAGAGCATGGTCTTTTTTTCTAACCGATTTTCCCACTCCACCCCAAGCCTCTCACCATGACTTCAGAACCTGACTTTGTATCTGCTTTCTGAAAATCTCCTCACTACTTCAAGGGGGCTAATTCCAGTTCTGCATTCCCAGAGGCTCGGGCAGGGTGGCGAGGGGGGACGCAAATGAAATGCACACGATAGCACCACGTGAGTGTAAGATGATGCTCTAAGTACTGAGCACCGAGGACAGGAAAGCAAGCTTGCCTTACTTCTAACGGGAGCTCTTCTATCCCACCCAATAGGCCTCAGAGGAAATGGCCTTTTTTCCGCTTTGTTGAGCAGCCCATAAAGAAGGTTGGTGGGATATTCAAGAACCACCGAGGGTCAACAAGCGCACAGTCAATACAGGTTCTTGCCCATATCACTGCTGCCATGGGCCCCTGTGGCTTGGTGGGCCGTCCCACGTCAGCGTGGGCCTGCTGCCCTTGACTGTGTCCCCCAGGGCCCTTGCCCTGCGCCGGCACTGCTCTTGGGATGATGCAGACTCTGTCATCATGTGGGAAAAGGCTGGTAGAGAAGGATCGGGCTCCTGCTGATTTTTCCACCTGCTTTTCCCCTTTATAGGATGATGGGATTTCCTCCAGCCATCCCATGCTCTCCCTTGCTTCCAGACCTCCCACAAGTAGTGCTCGGCTTCCCTCGACCCAAACTCTTAGTCCTCTTTCAGATTTCAGCTTACACTTCACTTCCTTCGATTTTTGTCCACCTTGGGATTGGGAGACTTGAAGGACTAGTCCCTGGGGGCAGGGAGACTAAAAATGGCTTATGTGTTTGCTTCCTGCGGGCAGCTGGTGACTGGGTAGGAAACCCAAGTGCCACAGGTGGTCAGCGGGTGTCGGAGTCAGGTGGTCGCTGTGAGCACAGTCCGCAGCTGGAGCTGGGAGGAAGGTGGCCCATGACCTCCTGTCCCTTTGGCATCATCCTGTGCCCATCTGCTCTGGGTGCATTCTAAGGTTAGAGTGTCTTGCTTCATGGCATGGCATCTCGGCTTTCTGATCGGCGCAGCTGCTCCCAGCTGTTGGAGTGCTTTTTGGAAGGGTGTGGAAGGGGAGAATGGAGATGTGAGGCTCCAGCTTTCCTTAATTCTTAGAAATGATGATGATTCTGAATCACCCGTTTGGTGTTGCTGCAATTTTCTGGGGATTATATGTGCGCACGTGTGGCTGTGGGTGCTTGTGTGGGATGTGAGTGGGTGGTGATTTGTTCACAGGGCAGGAGAAGCAGCTACTAAAATTTACCCTAGATTTTTGCAGAAGGAGATAGGAAGATAACTGGGCTCCGTGGACAGCCAAGCCTTCGTGGGGCTGGGCGGCAAGGCATCGAAGGATTTTGTAAAACCTGACGTAGCCTCAATTTGTTGCCAGAAATCCTTAGTGCTCATCAGTTGGTCCTGGAGATGAAACCGAACCGATGCCTAGCTTCTTAAGGGATGAGAACGTGAACCCCAGAAGGGAAGCTGGTTCCTGATTATTTATACGTTTATGGTGCAAACATCTGTTGATTGAGTTGGGCCTGCTTGTGCCTGCATACACATTACCTCATTTCTTCTCGCAATTCCAGGACCAGGTTGAGTTTCATTTTGGGGGTTTTTAAGAAGTTGCTTTGAATTTGTTTGAGGAGGTGTGGATGTTTATCTGATAGGGAGCGGTGTTGACTTGTGCCATCGGATTGCAGGGGCAAAGCGCTAAAAGCAAGCCTGGCTCTCTCTCTACCTGCCATGCCCTCCCCCTCCCCGCCCCCCTTGGCAGAGAGCAACCGTGCAGTGAATGGGGACCAGAGAAAGCAAAACCCGCTAAACCAGACGCCTCTTGGAAATGGGACCCCAGGTTACAAGGTTTCCCTTGCAGCTCTCCAGGCACGATGCTAATACCGCGGCCTTCACGCTTCCCTCCGTGAGTTCCATCCAGAACCACAGAATGGCTTCTCCAAGGGAGCGTTCTGGTGTCATCGTTGTTGGATCTTTTTATTAAGGAGGGAGATGAGCGGAAGGCGTGCTCAGCCCGGAATTGCAGGTTTGGGAATTGCAGCTGCCTTGCCGTGGGCCGGCCGTGTTGTAATTGCCAGCTCTGCTGGGTGAGCCGGCCTGCAGAGTCCTGAACGCTGGGGTGACTTGTGTGAGCCACGAGCAAGCGGTGCTGTGGGAGCCTGCCGGTGGCTCTGTGTTTCTTCAGCAATCTCCTCAAACTAGTTCCTAAAAGTTTGTTCCTCTCACACTTTAAGAGGATTGTTTCTGGCCCATTGGACCTGTGCTAGCTTTCCTAGCACGCTAATAACCAGAAGCCTGCGTATATCTGTTGGGCCACTGTATCTCAGCGGAGCCAACTGTTGGAACTGCTCCGGTGAAAACCACTTTCTAAACAACCTGGAAGCACTGTCTTTACCTTTTGAAAGAGAAAACAATGGTATACAACCTCTCAGGGAATGTTGACCTAAGTAACTGGAAAACTCAGAGAAACCGGGAAAAAAAGAAAATGGGGGTGGGGGGGCAAGGTGATGTTGAGCAGGTCTTTGGATTGGAATAAAGGGAACTTTAAATCACGAAAGCGAAATGGACGGAGGCATTTTAAACCTATAAGCACTAAAAACTTTTATTTTTCTGGGTCCCTCATTTATAGGAGAGCTTGACTCTGATGGGTTGATCAGATTTGTAGGAGAATGGTGCTTTAGTCTGCTTGGGCCGCAGATGAATTCACCACCACAGAAAACCCCAAAGAGCAGACGTTTATTTTCTCATGGTTCTGGAGGCTCAAGATCTAGTTCCTGGCAGGGTTGCTTTCCTGGCCGGTGGACAGCTGCCTCCTCCGCTCTGTCCTCACCTGGTCTTTTCTCTGTGCGTACACACTCTTGGTGTCCCGTCCTCTTCCTCTACTGAGGCCAGTGCTATTGGATTAAGCTCCTTATAACCTCATTTAACTCGAATCACCTCCCTGAAGGTCCTGTCTCCAAGTATAGTCACTTTGGAGCTCAGGGCTTCACCCTGTGAATTTTGGGGGGAACCCAGTTCAGTTCAGTTCAGTTCTTTTTTTTTTTTTTTTTAAGATTTTATTTATTTACTTGACAGAGAGAAACACAGTGAGAGAAGGAGCACAAGCAGGGGGAGTGAGAGAGGGAGAAGCAGGTTTCCCGCCGAGCAGGGAGCCCAGTGCGGGGATCTTCCCGGGACTCAGGGATCATGACCCGAGCTGAAGGCAGACGCTTAACAACTGAGCCGCTCAGACACCCCCCCAGTTCAGTTCTTAACAGAGAGGAACCCCTTATGATTTTAAGGGTTAGCAAACTAGTTCCATCACCGGTTTTTATAAAGTGGACTGGCACACAGCCACGCCTGGTCATGTGTCAGTTGCCTGCGGGCGCTTTTGCACTCTAAGGGCAAAGTTGAGAAGTGGTGACAGTCTGTCCTGCAGGCTTCTCAGCTGTTTGCTGTCTGGGCTTGTACAGAAAAGCTTGCCAACCCCCGAACTCGCTGAGCCTTGTGCTAATAAGAGAAGGGATTATCGGGTTTTGTATCGTAATTTCTCTTTATTGACATGCAAGTGGGCATTGTTTGTTATTTACCAATTAACTAGAATAGGAAAGGAGAATGAAGAACTGCTCCCATGGCCAGCAGGTCCTGCCAAGTGGCTGGTCCCCATGAAGGTGACCGGGAAAGTAGCTGTGGTTGGAAGACATTGCTGGGCGACCATGGGAAATGCACACTACATCTCGCAGCGAGCCTTGGTGTGTTTCCCCGTTAAACTAGAAAATAGGGGGGCCCATCTCACAACCTGCTTTCTTGGACCCCGTGAAATAAAGCCACGAGAGCATCCTCTAAGGTGGTAGGAGGACTGCATACATAGAAAGGATTAACTGGTACCCATTCGTGCTGTTGCAGCTGCTGTAGGTTCGTGCCTTGTAAAACTACCCTATTATTTAGAGACTGAGGAATATTTGGATGGTGGTAATGTGCTGCTCTGGGAAAAGCAGTCGCCAGTAGGATTTTTATCACATAATTAGAGGCTGTGTTAAATGTGCTGGTGCAAGGAAGCTGCTGTGAGCTTCTGCCTGGGTGAACAGGGGATCCTGAACCTTTTCCCCGAGGACGCCTCTGGAGCAGCGTTCCGGCTTCGGTCCCTTGTCCCTCATGTGGCGCTGGCTCCAGCTGGCAGAAACTCTGGGAGGCCTAGGCCTAGTGCCAGAGCCACAACGGCCTTAGGGACCCTTGTAAAATCACCTGCTACCCACTGGAGGCCCTTGCTTTGCACGGCTAGGTGCTGGGCAGCCACCTCGAGGGTGCACGCCCTTGATGCTGGGGGTGGGGTGGGGTGGCAGGCGGGAAAGCTGGAGAAGAGTCAGAATAAGGAAGACCCCAGGTTAGGAGCAGAGACTGGTCTAGCGGAGTTGTTCCAGGTGTTTCTTTGTTGACCTCCCTGTTCCTACCATCACTGGGTTTCCCTTTTAAGCGCAGTAGTTCGGTGTACAGGGTTGGGGTGAGGATTGAGTGAGAATCAGACTGCCTGGCTGGGAGCAAACACTCCTTAAATGATAGTTCTTATTTTTATGGTCATTTCCTAATTATTTCCTATTCATTAAGTCCCTATCCTGTTCCAGGCACTGCGGAATGGGAGCGATAAAGACACGCAGGTTCTCAGCTTCTATAGCTGGTGATGGGGTGGGAGAATCAGAGGGCAGTGGGCTTCGTGTGTGTCCCCTGGGCACGTGTTGCTCATGGTGGGGCCTGCGAGGCCCCTGCTCCTCCCTAGCTCAGCCCGTTCACCCGCCGGACCTCCCATCCCCACCCCCAGCCTGCCCGTCCCGGACTCCCCTACACTCCACGACCAGGCTGGGGACCCGTCTTCTTCCTGATGAACACCGGCATACAGTTGTCCTACTTTTTTCAGGGTCCTGAAGCACTTACACACCCAGTTTAACTTGGATTTAAGAGCTGTTTTACGTAGCCTTGAGAGAAGAGACTTGTCTTACTCCTAATTCCCAAGTGCTTCTAACCTCACACCTACATACGCACAGCAAATGTTGAATTGGATGGATTCTGTTAAGCTCTTCTGGGTTTCTTAACCTCATCACTACTGTCATTTTGGACCAGATAATCCGTTGTTGCGGGGGGGGTGTCTTGTGCCCAGTGGGGTGTTTACCTTCTATCCTTACCTTCTATCCACTATGTACCAGCAGTACCCTTTAATTGTGACAACCCAAAATATCTCCAGACACCATAAAATCTCCCCTGGAGGGCAAAATCATGCCTCGTTGAGACCCACTGATCTCTGAAGTTCTAGATATGACAGGTATCCTGTTCCTCAGTCGGTTATAAATACCTTGGGGGAGAATTTTCGTTATCTCTACGATGGCTGTATACGGATGATAGAGTAAATATCTCATAAATGTTTGCTTACTCCTCTGCTCAGCTTGTCTTCCTGCTTGTAGCGCCTCTAGCTGAGGCCAGGGAGAATGGAGAATCTGAGGCCATATATTTATCATTGTCAGTTAGCACGTATTAAATAAATACTTATAATTTCCTGGTTCTTACTGTGCTTTCTTTGCTGACTCCCAAGCCTAGAGTGCCTTGCGTTCAGAAAGCCAGCCCTGCAAGACAGTGAACACACCCCACACCCCTGGTTCAGATTTGCTTTGAAAAACAAAAAACAAAAAACAAAACAAAACCTGATCAATACAATAGGCTTATAGAATCTTCTGGATTCTCAGTTGTGACCTTGCAACTCCATGGGGCTCGTGTGTTGGCTATTTTTGTACAAGATGGTCCTAAATTTGCTTAGGAATGGTTTCCAGGAGAATTTGCTGTGCCCCTCCGAATGTGGGCCCCAGCAGGGCTCGGAGGGCCCTGGGGCTCAGTTTTACCTATACGGTTGCTCCAGGGTAACCGAAGGCCAAAGGTCTAAGCCTGCAAGTTAGGAGCACTGCTGAACTAATTGTGTGTGTGTGTGGAGTGGGACGGTGAGGCCAGACTGCAATTCTGTTGAGAAAATGAGGAGAACTTAGTATGAGGAGATCGAGAAGGGAGGGACCTCACCTCTAACATGACTATGAGGACTGGATCAGGAAGGCTCTCCTCTCCGGGCCTGCTTTCACCCTTGAAGGGAGAGAAGTTTATCCTGTAACCCACTTCTCTTTTGCTTACGAAAGAGAAGCTGATTAGAGGGTTGAGCCAGGGTCTTCCCCACACTTTGTGAAGACTAGACTCTTGCTAGCCATCTTCAGCTTCTGGAAAGACTGTCACGAAGCTGAGAGCTGAACCTGGTGTGATAGGAAGAGCAGATTTGGCTAGAAGAATTTTCTAGCTGTCACAGTTGGTGGACTGTGAAATAAGGCCAGGAGGAAAAGCGCTGTCCTCTCCGGTGGTCTTTCCGCCGAGGCTGACCCTGGCTCGGCAGAGACGGAGGTAGCAGATCCGTGACCAGACTGGCTGACTCAAAGTCCTTTCTGACCCTGGGCATTCAACACCCCCCCCCCCAACCCCAACTATATATCATTTTTCCTTGAATCTTGAAATCCCTGGGAAGGGAAGAGAAAGGGGGATGAGTGGAGCTGGCAGCTGAAGACAGATTTCTTGGTGGGGACGGGTATTCAGATGAGGGCTCTGATGGGCAGAGAGACTTTCAGTTCTTGAAAAAGTTTTGGGTGGGAAGTGGCCTGAGGTGGGGGATGGGGCTCAGAGAGACCTGGGAAAATCGGAGGGCTTACTGCCTTCCTCCCTCCCGGTCCTCACTGACACGTCCACACTGGGAACCTCTGTGGGCCTGGGGCTTGGGGTGGGAAATAGGTAAGCTCCCACGACCCCGCCACCCCAGCCTGGGAATAGGCGTGTGTTCGGTGATTATGGTGGAGGAGGAGGAGAGGGAGGACTGGTGTTGAGGGACGCAGGGTGGGGCCAAGCAGGTGTAAGAGCTGGAGGACAAGGACACTAGTGAAATTGTGCCCTTGCTTGAAGCAGGAACAGGTTAGGGGATCCACCTGTGGATGCAGGCCTGGGAAAGGAGAGGTGGGTGGGAGGGAGAATAGTTTATGGGGGGGCCTATGGAGACTGTACCATTGGATGTCCCTTTCCCTTGGCTGCTCCCCTGAACTTGGCTGCTTCCTTAAAAGCTGCTTTTTCTTCCTTTGCCTTTCTTTCTTTCTCTTTCTTTCTTTCTTTCTTTCTTTCTTTCTTTCTTTCTCTTTCTTTCTTTCTCTTTCTTTCTTTCTTTCTTTCTTTCTCTTTCTTTCTTTCTTTCTCTTTCTTTCTTTCTTTCTTTCTTTCTCTTTCTTTCTTTCTTTCTTTCTCTTCGTTTCTTCCTTTCTCAAATAACAATTTTAAATAAAAGTATCTATTTAAGGTATATGACATTGGATATACACAGTGAAATGACGACTAGAGTTGAGCTCATTAATATGTCCTCGCCTCACATCGTCACTTTTTTGGTGTGATGAGAGCACTTGAAATCTACTTTCGGCAAATTTCCAGACTTCTCTGCAGAATGATTAACTCTAGTTCTCATTCTTTGCATTAAAGCAGTCCTTGGGTGAGAGTATAGAACTGCTCTGTACTTCTGTCCCAGCGTCTTCCCACTGCCTCCATCTCTGCCCACCCCCCCACCCAACCATACCACTCTCTGCTTCTATGTATTAGACTATTTAAGATGCTACACAGAAGTGAGATCATGCAGGAGTTTTCTTTTGTCTTGTTTATTTCACTTAGCATAAAGTTCTTGGGTTCATCCATATTGTTGCAAACAGCAGAATACTCTTTCTTTCCTTCTTTTATTTAAAAAAAAAGATTTTTATTTATTTATTTGACAGAGAGAAACACAGCAAGAGAGGGAACACAAGCAGGGGGAGTGAGAGAGGGAGAAACAGGCTTCCCGCCGAGCAGGGAGCCCGATGTGGGGCTCGATCCCGGGACTGTGGGATCATGACCTGAGCCAAAGGCAGTCGCTCAACCAGCCGAGCCACCCAGGCGCCCCCAGAATACTCTTTCTTAAAGCTGAGTGATAGTTCATGCGACACATCATTTCCACATATCGTGCATTGGGTATAACGTTGCAGTGAAGGTAGAAGCACAGCTATGTCTTGGAGGTACTTAGTTTCATTTCCTCTGGGTATATAGCCAGAAGTGGAATTGCTGGATCATATGGCAGTTCCACTTTTAATTTTTTGAGGAACCTCCGTACCATTTTCCAGAGTGGCTGCACTAATTTACATTCCCACCAACAGTGCATGAGGGTTCCCCTTTCTCCCCATCCTCGTCAACACTTAACTTCTGTTTTGTTGATAATAGTCATCCTAGCAGGTGTGAAATGATACCTTCTTCTGGTTTTGAATTTTATTTTTTATTTTTTATTTTTTAAGAGAGCATGTGTGGGGTTGGGAAAGAGGTAGAGGGAGAGCGAGAGCAAGAAGCAGGCTCCATAACCAGCCAAGAACCCAGTGTGGGGCTCGATCTCATGAGCCTGAGATCATGACCTGAGCTGAAATCAAGAGTCTGAGGCTTGACTGATTGAGCCCCCCAGTTGCCCCTTGAATTTTAATTGATGACCAGTAATCTGAGTACCTTTTCCTATATCTGTTAGCCATTTGTCTGTCTTCTTTGGAGAAATGCCTATGCAGGCCTTTTGTCCATTTTTTAAATTGGTTGTTTATATATATTTGCTGTTGAGTTATAGGAGTTCCTCAGACATTTTAGACATTAACCCCTTGCAAATATTTTCTTCCAGCCTATAGGTTGCCTTTTCATTTGGTCGATGGTTTCCTTTGCTGTGCAGAAGCTTTTAAGCTTTTGTTGTAGTTCCATTCCTTTATTTTTGCTTCCGTTGCCTAAGCTTTTGGTGTCCTAGCCAAAAAAATGATAATAATAACTGTCAAGGCCAATGTCAAATATTTTTTCCCCATAAGTTTTCTTCTGGGACTTTTATGGTTTGGGGGTCTTATTTTAAGTCTTCCATTCATTTTCTGTTGACTTTTATGGGTTCAGACATGGGTCCCACTTTATTTTTTTGCAGGTGGATATCCAGTTTTCCTAAAACCATTTATTGAAGAGACTGCTGTTGCCCCATCGTAGAGTCTTGGTACCCTTGTTGTTAGTTAGCTGACCATATAGGCATGGTTTATTTCTGGGCTTTCTGTTGGCTTCTGTCGGTCTGTGTGTCTGCACGTGTTTCTCTTTATGCCTTCCCATACTGTTTTGGTCACGGTAACTTTGTGATACAGTTCCAAATCAGGTAGAGTGATGCCTCCAGCTTTCTTCTTTCTCAAGATTGCTTGGACTGCTTGTGTGGTTCCATATGAATTTCAGAATTGTTTTTCCTGTGTCTGTGCATGTCTAGTTCCTGAGCTCCCCAGGGAGTGCTCGGCGGCACCGTGATTAGTGTTGACAAGCCAGCTGTGTGTGTCAGTACCGGTTACCACATGGGCCTGGAGATGGTCCCTTGCAAGTCTGTTCCATGACTTCTCTGATCTCAAGGGGCTGCTGATTCTTGCTCAGCGAAACCATTTCTGACTCTGGATGGTGTGGGTGGAGTGGGAGGTTGTATCTAGGCAGGTGTGGAGAGTGTGGGGGGGTGGTGGCGGGGGATCAGGGCAGGGCTGGCTGCCTACGCCTACTTCCCCAACTCAGAGGAACCCGGGTGCAGTTAGGGAGCCCCGACTTACCTGAAACACCTGACGTGTTTCCTTAGGAAGGACATGAACTTATGATCACCGCCCCTTGTGCTCTGTTCTGCATGCATTTAAATACCCAGGCAACTCTCCTCCTTAGCACTCACTGTAATAACCTACTGCATTTCCTGTCTCAGAGCCTTTCCTTATCTAATAATTAGCTCCTTTGTCTTGCCCCCTTTAATCTAGTGCTAGTTACAGAGGGAGCTGCCTGCCTAGGAATTTTTGCATTAAGGGAAGAGACTCTCCCACTGATACCAAGCAGGCATTCTGCTGACAGGCTGATATGGCCCAAGCCCTCGAATCCAAGAAACGGGGAGACCTTTCACCTTCACCTGGGGTCACGTGCTCTGGGGAAAGACGGATGGCTCGTTCCCCTCCTTCCTACCCTGACTGTTGAATTTACTTGACACTCAGTTGCCCAATCTGCAAACATACTCAACTAATTGGATTGTTTTAAAATTCTCCTCTGGATGAATTATGAGCTTTCTTGACTTGAGTCAGGCTGCCTGGAGTCCGTCCCAGCCCCGGGCAGGTGCCGTGCCACCGTCGTTGGCATGCGTCTCTGCCAACGTACTTTACTATTGACCCTGAGCTCTCCCGTGGAAACACCTAGCCTGGAGCTGTGCGGAAGGCACTGCCCCTCCTGTGGTCTCAAAGGCTGCCTTTGTCCTGCGGAATGCCTGTCGCAATGAAGCCTGATAAATAGCCAGCTCATTTCTCTGGTAAATGGAAATGAAAGAACCCTGCCCGCTAGAAGTAACTTTCATCGTCTCTTCTCATCTTCTGTATTCAAGCCCCTTTAATGTATAACTATTAAGACCCCAAATCCTACTCTGTGCCGGGAACTGGAAAGGAGGAGGTAGGAATTCGTGGTCCTTGCTCTCACAAACCTGTGGACCCCAGGTTTCCTGGTGGACACAGAGCCTGTGTATGGGAGACCATTAAAGAGTATAAAAAATGGAATTCCAGAAAATGCCACGTGCATGAGTCGCCTTCTCTGGTGGCCTTAGGGACCAGTGCTTTCTTTCCTTATGTCTTCCAGAGATGGGCTTTTATTTTAGTTCCCTTACCACTGCTTTCTTTGCTCATTCAGGAAACACCCATTTAAGGCTTCCTCTCCACCGGTCACTGTGCTAGGCGCTGGCCACCAGGAGTCAAGTCTGTAAGACTCAGCCCTCAGTTCAAGGCAGGGGTGGGCTGCCACGATCTTGGTCATTTTTCTTCTGATGGAAAGTAATTCTCAGCATTTGTCCCATCCTCCCACCATTCAAACGCCTGGTTAACATTGCCTGCCACACCCTACATCTTTTCGGATTCTTCAAAAGATCCTTTTCCTTATTAGCTACTTTGTATTCCTTTGCCTTTCGTCTTTATATATTTATTACTCTTGATTGTTACTGAAGCACCTCCTAGAGCTACAGAGCTGCTATTTTGCTTAATTTTTCTGTCTGAAATTACTCACTCTTTTGTTACATAAACAATGGCTGACACCACGTGAGATTTCCACATGTGTGCTTCAATTTGTTTATCTGTTCCTCTATTTCTCTTGCCCCTTAGAGTTGCTTTCAATTACTAATTCACCCGTGTTATTTCTGAATCTTCAACTTTTTTGAAAAAAAAAAAAATCCCTTTTTTCCCTCCAGGCCACATCAGCGAGTAGAGAGAACATCAAAAATAGAACAATTCTGGGGCTCCTGGCTGGCTCAGTCAGTGGAGCATGTGACTCTCGATCTCAGGGTCATGAGTTCAAGCCCCACGCTGGACATGGAGCTTACTTAAAGAAATAATAAGAAAAATTTAAAAAAAAAAAAAAACAAGCAAAAAAATGCAAAAATAGAACAACTTTAATATAAGAAACATTCCTCTGGCTCTGCCCCGAGCGACATAGTGAGACTTTGATGCTGCTTTCTCCAGAAGCTTCTGCTAGTGTTTCGAGCACACCTGAAAGCTGCCTCATGGGTCCTACGGCCACTTTCCTCCTGTGTCCTTTGTTGCCCCATGATGGTTCTGAGCACCCATCCCAGCCCTGTGGCCCAGCAAGTCCCAGGAGGTGCCCTATTGGGGTCCTGGGACCAGAGTCTGGCCACGTGGCACCCCCGTGCTGCCTGATGCTGCCTGGCTAGGCCACGCTGGCCACGCTTCTCCTCCTCCCAGGAGGCCATGCTGCTGGGCCCTCCGCTGAAGGGCTGAGACCTTTGCTTGCAACTCCCACAGCGCCGGGCGGTGTTTTTTGTTGCTCCCTCGCTTCTTGCTGTTTGTGGTCTTTTCTGAAGATGCCAACAGGAGTCTGGGGGTGCCAGGACCCAGGACGGAGCCTCGGGCACTGTGTTGTGCTTAGAATTGCCCTGCACCCCGACCTAGACCCTGCTACCGGCTCAAGTATTTCTGAGCACCGCTGGCGGTGCCTCCTCCTCGATCCCGCAGAGGACTTGCCCTCCTCAAGATGCACAGGCTTCCTGCAGGTCCTTTGTCCATCATCCTATGGTCTTCTGGCAGAATGACCCCGAGGTCCCTCACTTGGGCCCAGATAGGCCCGAATCCTCAAGTGTACTGTAGGCTCAAGCAGCACCCTCCACAATTTTACACAATATTTACACAATAATTACAAAATAATGTAACCTCCTTATGCAAAGTTTGGGAAACAGGAAAAATAGCTCATGATCTCACCAGCCTTGTTTTGTTGGCTGTCAGATCTTTCTCATGCACATACCCTTCACACAGTTATACTGATTGTACCTCCGGGTTCTTTGACCTCCCGGGGCTCTGTGTTTGCCCCTCTGGGGGGCGGTCCCAAGGCTGCTGTAGAGACCCTCCCGTGCACTCCCTTTGGAGCTCCACTTCTCCCTCCCCCTCTGCTCTCTGTCCTCTCTCCCACTCTCTCACTCTCCCTACTCCGCTAGTTTACATTCCTTCCCCTCCACCCCCACCAATGCTTTTCCCCTTGTTGCCTTCTCTGTGGGTGCTGCCTGCCCTGAGCCCCCTGAGGTCCCATTCCTGGGCTTATCTCTGCTGGTGATCCCACTGGGCTGGTGTGGGGTGGGTCCCCCCAGCAGGAAGAAACCCCACCTTTCCGCAGACGATGAGGGAAGATGAGTGCCGGCCTAACCGCCCTGACCAGTGCGGAGAACTCCACTGGTGGGGGCACGTTAATGACAGCTGTGGGCATCCTTTTATCAGTACCTGGGCAGCCACAGGGCCATTGGCTTTTAGACTTAGGCTCTTGGTGCCCTGCATTTTAACCTCAGCCCTGGCACGAATTCCTGCCATACACTTGGGGCAGGTCATGTAACCTCTGTGCTTTGGTTCATTCATCTTCTAGATGGGAATATTAAAATTTGACCTGTTAACCTCACAGGTATGTTTGCAGATAACATGAGAGGGCTGTTGTAATTCTAAGAGTGCTGTGAAATGTAAACAAAAATTATATTTAGAAGGAGAAGTAGAAGGATAATAAGAATATTATAGGAACATTGGCCCTGGGACCAGGCAGCCTGGGTTTGAATCTTGACACTACTGTTATTAGCTGTGTGACCTTGGGTAAGTTTCTTATCTTCTCTGTGCCTTGGTTTCCTCTATTGTACAATGTTAAGGCAGGGTGACAGTACTTTGTAAGTTTGTGTTTATGATGGGATTAAATGAGTGCAAATTATGTAGCAGGTCTAAAGGAGGGCCTGGTTTGCTGTCTGGTATTCTTATGTGTGCTGTTACCATATATAGAGATGCTCTGTTACTACATCTTCCCGCACGAGTTAGGGAAGGGGCCCCAAATGGGTGACCTGGAGGGAAGGAAGGGTGTCTGTCTGGTGCGTATTGGCTGATGGGCATATAGCTGACACCTGTCCACGTTCTCTCCCCAATACCTGTCCACGTCCTCTCCCCGACACCTGTCCACGTCCTCTCCCTGACACCTGTACACGTCCTCTCCTTTATTTCTTTAGGACTTTATTTTAGAGAGCACCACGCAAGCGGGGGAGGGGGAGGGACAGACTCCCACTGAGTGCGCAGCCTCCACCTGCTCCCCACCCCTGGCCCTGAGATCATGACCTGAGCCCAAACCAAGAGTCGGAAGCTCAACCGACTGAGCTGCGCAGGCCCCCCAGGTCCTCTCCTTTAGAGGAGACCTAGCTCAGGGAGAAACCCAGCAAGATTCAGACCCTTTGGTCCGACCCCAAATCAGTGCTGTGTTTCATTGTCCCGGACCACTTCCCAGTGCGGCGCTGACGCACCTGTCGTTGGCTTCTGGGTCACCCACCCCCGGTGTCCAAGTCAGTGTGGAGTCCCACTTCCGGTGGGTGCCGCCGAGGCGGAGGGAGTGTGGCTGAGTCACGGATGCAGAGCGAAGCGTGTGAGCTGTGCGTTAACCTGTGCAGGTAATTAAACCCGCGTGCATACCTCTCTCTCTCTCTTCCCCTCTTCTGTCTGTTTCTGTAATTTGAGCAGCATCTGTTTTTAAATGACCTCCTGGCTGCTCTGCTGCCTGCTCTGGGACCGACTGCTGATGGCATCATGCCCGCCGTTGGGCCGTGGCCGCCGGTCCCTGCAGGTGCAAGGACGGCAGCGGTGACTGTACCGTCGTGGGAACTTCACGTAGCCTGGTTTATTTCTCACAAAGAACCCCGAGGGAGGCTGACTTATCCCCTTTGTTGGAGGTGAAGAAACTGAGTTGTGGAGAGCCCGACTTCCTCACGGTATCACCGTCACTAAGTGGCCGACTTGGGGTCAGAACTTGGGTCTTTGGGTTCCTGGAGGCCCCACCTCCATGCCCGTCTGAGCAGTTCTCCTTTTGACCAACTTAAAATCTGACCTTCTAGAGAAGAACTGCTTCTACTTGAAGCAGTTTTGAGACTTTAAATTTTGAAAATCACTGGTGACCTGAGGTCTCACTCTAGGTTGGAGTGAAGTCACTTGTCCCCAGATAGCCTCTGCTGCTTCTGAATCTGTGTAGCTGGGCTGGGTTAGCGGCCCCAGACGGCAGGCGATGAAGGCGCGGCCGCGATGACAGGGCCCGCAGCTCGGTGACCCATCTCAGTCCAAGCCCGTCTGGGTGTGCCCTGAGCGATCACAGGAAGCTTCCATGACGAGGACAGGAGTGACTGTTACTGTTCCCACTCCCACCGCTACCCTGGGCCAGGCCCTGTAGGTGTCCTTGTCCTGCAGATCTTGAGCGAGGGTCTTCAGGATGGTCGAGGGGCTTGCTGGTCTCGGGGGGCGGTGATCACGTGTAGTTTGCTAGTAGCTCTAGAACCTACCCAAGACCAGTTTGCCTCACTGAAGGCCCCGACTCCAGCCTCCCGCTCTCCCTGGGGCGCCCACTGTCTGGGGCAGCCTGTCCCCTCCAGCAGCCCGCCCACGTGGGGTCACTTTCGGATGCTTCCGTGGCTGGAGGACAGATAGAGCTCCGGCACGGTGGGCTCCACACTGCTTCTGCGGCCAGTTTGAAATGTCTCTTCTCTGCCCTGCCAGCCTTGAAATCACCAAAGTGGTCATTGATGGCTTGGCCTAAACCCATAGTTTTTGGCTCATTTTAGGACATTCCCCAGGGCCCCGGGGAGGGCCTCTGAGGGAGCAGCAGCTCGGTGTGCAGCACGGTGTTATGTAGTGCCTAATGGGAACACGGGGGTGGGATTCAGTTACACCTGGGTATGGGGTGTGACTCTTGTCACTTCCCAGCTGTCTCCCTGAGCGAGCTCCTGGACCATCCAGCCCATCTGCTTGTAGAATGGGGATGAGAACGCTCACCTCCTGGTGTCGCTGTGACAGATGACAAGGTATGTCCCGAGCCTCCACAGGTTCCTGGCGCATGTAGGCGCTCGGTCATAGTAGCTGTTAGACAAGGCTCCCTGGGGATGTGGACAGTCCGACTTAAGCCCCAGAATTATTTGTTTAGGTCTGTATGTAGTTTCCTGTTTGCATCTTCCTTCCATCTCATGGGCCCCAGGGATCTGGTCCTTCTGCCTGTCTTTCAAAACAGCTGCTCACCCCTGCCTGGTCTTTACCCCCATGCCATGGACCAGGGTCCTGGCTCTGCCTGCATCCTTGAGCCTCATTCCTTCCTCTCCCACCCAAACCAAATGGATCCTTTTCCTTTTGAAAGGAAAAGGTGGCTTGCCTCATGAGGAGACAGAGCTGGGTGCGTTAGTGATTCATTCGGAGAACTGCCAGAGACATCATCCACCTTGAGAGTGACTCGTCACCCCTGGTGGGCAGCGCTGTGTTCCACGAGAGTGGCCCTGGAAACATCCAGCCTTCTAGGAAGACGCTTCCTCCCCCGTGTAAATGGTGTCAGGTTTTCAGTTTTCTTCTAGCATTCACTGGGTTTGCTGTAATGACAGGTTGCTGGAGGGAAAGACAGATGGCCGGGAAAACCTGTTGCTGCGACTTTACCTTTTAGGAAGCAGTTTTATCTGTTGTGCACCTGGGCGAGAGAAAGCATCGCCCCATGGACTGAAGTTGGCTGCTTTTCATGTGAGCACATGAGTGGGGACCGGGATGTTGTAGAAAGTGGGAGCTTTCTTCTTTGTAACTGCCTACCCCGCTTGTGTCCAGCTGGAGTCAGGGGTCTGCTGTGTGGCCTGCGTGGTTCTAGGTGGTGGTTGCCGCCGACAGCAGGCATCTTAATGAGGCAGCAGGTGGATGGACGGCATAAGTAGAGCCCACGGAGTCCTGCGTGCACGTCCAACCTGTGTGCTTGGCCCAAGGGACCAAGTGCTCTCGCCACAAGTTCACTTTCTCACTTACAAAATGGAGACATTGTGATCTGGACTTGGGAGGCTGCTGTGACTTTTCTGGGGCTGGGGTGTGATTCCTGGGTTGTGAAAGGACAGAAGCTTACAAGAGGACCTCCTGTGTTGCCCCGGTCATTGTTTTCGTTCTGGCTCTAAATTCTCCCACTTTGGGTGACCTCATCAGGCAAAACCCATCCTTCCCCTGTGGCCTCATGCCAAGGGCCCCCTGTGATACACGTGAATATTTCTTTGTGTATGTATCGCATATGCTTGGAATCTTTGGGCCAGATGGGGGCGGGGAGTCGATATGAGTCACCGCTTCAGTGTGTGTATCAGGTAATGATCTTATTATCCGGAGTATGTTGACTACTCCTCAGCGCTCTATCCCAGGAGAAACCAAACCCCTTAGGTGCTGTGCTTGAGGTGATGGTCTGGCTGACTGTGCCGTCCTAACCTGCTCAGGGACTTGCACCGAAGGCCTGCTGTCTGTCCTTCTGTCTTTTTCAGTTTACAACTAGAATTTCTGGGTGGGAAAATAAATTCTAATTGTTGAGAAGAGAATGAATCATATTCTTAAAAACTTTATTGGCTTGAGAGAGTGAGAGCATGAGCAGTGAGAGAGCGGGGCAGCGGGAGAAGCAGACTCCCCGCGGAGCAGGGAGCCTGATGTAGGACTCGATCCCAGGGCCCTGGGACGTCGAAGGCAGATGTTTAACCAGTTGAGCCACCCCGGCGCCCCTAAAGTTATACTTTCATTCTTCTTCTCTAGAGAGCTTATCACCATTAGCACCTCTGGTAATCTTGCATTCCTTTTCTTTCTTTCTTCTTTTTTTTTTAATGCACATGACACAGGTCAGTGCCTGACCCACAGCTCACTGACTTTTTGACCTCAGGCAAATCTTTATACCAAGAGCCCGACTCTCCTTAGTTTCCAAGTGAAGAATATTAAGTAAGTCCAAGGACTGTTAGTGATGTTAAATTTAAAAACCCATGTCAATATTTAACAAAACCCCGGAGCACGAGCTCTCAGATGCCAGCTACTGATTTTTGACAGGAAAATGGGATCGTACGGTACATACTTCTACAGCTTTTTTTACTCTGTGGCGATTACAGACATCCTTTCATGTCCATCCATGCAGATAGTTTGCGCTCCTGTGTAATAGCCTCACAGTGTTCTGTTGTATTAAATGATAATTTACACACTCATCCCCCCAATGGATTAAAAAACTCTGAGCGATGATAAAGGTTGCGACAAATACGCTTGTGGGTCTCTCCGGGCACTCTTTGCATTTCTGCAGGCCTTCTTGCTGCATGTAGGATAGCTAAGTTGGAGCCCGCGCCAATGTTCTAGGGACTGTCACGTTGCTTCAGTGCCCACCCTTAATGTTCGTCCTCAGCTGGATTACTGAGCAGTATGATTGTGAAATACAAGGAAGAAGGTTTGATAGTGGCCAGTGTCCTACGTTGCTTCTTCAAGCATGAGTGGGCATTTGAGAGCCCTTTTCACCTGACTGGTGTTAATTAAAGGGCTTATTATGAATGAGGTTCTCCCTGCGTGATGTGGATTCTCTGAAGTATGAGGCTGGTTTCATGGCACTGATACCCCTGGGGGGATCTGTGTTCTGTTGATGGGCCAGAAATGCACACTGGGGCTTTCTTCATCAAGCAGGATTTTTAAAAAATAATTTTTAATGAAAATCATTTGGTGCTACATCAGCCTCAACTGTGATTTTATTTTATTTTTTCTATTTAAGATTTTATTATTTATTGACAGAAACACAGCTAGAGAGGGAGCACAAGCAGGGGGAGTGGGAGAGAGAGAAGCAGGCTTCCTGCTGAGCAGGGAGCCCCATGTAGTGGTCAGTCCCACGACCCCAGGATCATGACCTGAGCCCAAGACAGACGCTCAATGACTGAGCTACCCAGGCACCCCTCAACTCTGACTTTTATTAATCAGGGTCATTAGCCTGATAGGCACATGGCCTGGTGCCCCTGGTGGCGGCTCTTGCTAACTGGCCATGAGGATGTACTATGTTTGACCTCTGCGGGAACTCCTTACGTTTCCTGCTGATGGTGACCAGCGTATTCCACATCATTCTGAAAAGGCATGAAGCTGCTGACAAGACATGAGAAAAGTCACTTCCATTTGTCTGTGGGCATTTGCATTCCTCCTGGGGGCAAGGGTAAGGCCCCATGTGACTGGTGAGGTCACGAGAGAATGGAAGATGGTGCGTGTGGCCCGTGTGCAGGGGCGTGTGCATAGGTCACACTGTTGCTCATTTTGTCCTTCGAGAGCCACGAAGAGACTCTTAGCACTCAGCACCCCAGCTCATTTATTGGTTGTAATACCCTGAGGGGCGCCTGGGTGGTTCATTGGGTGGAATGTCGGACTCTAGGTTTCTGCTCAGGTCGTGATCAGGATCGTGGGATGGAGCCCCAGGTCAGGCTCCGTGCTCAGCGCAGAGTCCGCTTGGGGTTCTCTCTCTGCCCCTCCTGCTCATTCTCTATCTATCTCTCTCTCTTGCATAAACAAATCTTAAAAAAAAAACAACAAAAAACCTTAGCACTCCATTCATAGTCTTTGTAACACTTTATTCAGGATGTTGAGTATACGATGTAGAATCTTTAAGAAAACGGTGGGGAATTCTGTGTAAGACTATTGCCATCACTCCTGGTACATGCAAGAGTCGAGGGAACAAATTCCTCGTTTAGAATCTAGTTACGAGATTTTCTTTTAGCTCCAAGGTGCAGTTTGTAGACTGACCTCCCTACCCCCTAACCTCACACCCTCCCCCAACTGCCCCCCCCTTTGTCTTGTAATGAGAAAGCAGAGAAACTCTGTAAAGGACAGGAAAAAACAACCAAGACCAGTCCTGTGATTATTTGAAAGCCGCCACAGGGTAGGTTTTTCCTTGCCCCAGAGTGGACGGGGGTTCGGGGGTTCGGGAGGGACTGAGGCTCTAGGCGGGTTGAGAAAAGGCAGGCAGAAAGGCTTCTGGTTTGAGTGGAGCTTCCTGTTTGGAGGGAGGTTCAAAAGGGGTTGGTCTTCCAAAGTCAAAGCATAGAAACAATTTAAATAGAAATCTGAAGTTGAGATGAGGGTTCAATTAAATTACAATTAAGAGCTTTCTGAGAAAAATTCCTAATTGTATCTGTAATTGTCTCCATAAATATTTTCTTTCTGAGTCATCTAAGTTCAGCTGTTTTAATAGTCCTAGGTCAGTGGCGTATAGGAAATTATGAAAGTTTCAAAGCTTTGCACTTCAAAGCACCTGCAGCCCCTGTTGGCGCAGTCGCCGATTTGCGGCAGAAAACTGAAGGGAGTCCAGGTAAACATTTCAGTACCTTACATGGTTATAGAACACAAATAAAATTAATTTTTGAACCCCAAGGCACCTTTCCCTTGTGCCTGGGTGTCCTGGACCATATCTTTTTTTTTTTTTTTTTTTAAACAAGAGGGTTACTCTGTGAAAGAGAGTCTCCAGTTCACTTTTAGAAAGTTTATGTAAATCATGATTTTAATTTGTACTCACTGGCACTTTGCATTTGCAGATTTAAGGAATGTAGAATTGTTACTTTGTAACAACTTAGTATGCAATCCTAACACCTCTCATTCAAGCTCCTGGAGTGTTTCTGGTGCAGATTGAGAGGAGGAGGGGAAAGGCAGACCTTTCTTAGTCCAAGGTAGGCAGGTTCAAGGCTCAGGACCCCACTCAGGAAGTCAGGTGAGGATTGATTCCTGAGACTCTTTGTTCATTCATGTATTTATTGCCTGTCTCTGTGTTCAGGGCACTGTTGTTTGTTTTAGCATTGACTATATTTCTGGCAGTTTCTTCCTGGTTCTGACATTTACAAATTCTTTTCTCTTCTGGTGGAGACTTGGCTTTGTAAGAACAATGAACTTTGTTAGTAGAGGAAACATGCCAGTGGCGACTTAAGGCATGACTTGGTTTTCAGACTAGTCGAACTTTTTAGGTACAGGGTCTTAGAACCAGAAACCTGGGAGCCCAGAGAAAGGTCAGAGAAAAACGTATTGTGTTGGAGGCAGGTAGCTGTGACGCTAAGAGGGGTAGCACTTCTGATAGAAAGCTTTGCCTTAAAAATACAAAAACAAAATAAAATATGAAGACTGTATTGAATAAGAAGACAGAAGCGATACTGTGGATCCATCCCCAAAACCTGACTTTATCCAGAGAAACTTTGGCAGAAGGAGAGTAGTTAGGGAGGGAGTCTGTCTTTCTTGCCCCAGGAATGTGCTGGCATCCTCCCCATGATTTTGGCTAAGACGGATGTCTTTACAGGACAGAACCACACAGGTCCAGGATGACCTCCTCAGAGGGAGGCCAGGGGCTCAGGGGTCATAAGTAAAATGGGGGGAGCAGTTGGGGAGACTTAAATAGGGAGAAATGAGCATCCAAAAAAGAAGCATCTCAGAAAAAATAAGGTTCTAAGCAGTTTTCCCCCTTGGAAATGATTCTCTTCCCAACGACAGACCCGAGACCCAGAAGCCAGGAACAGGAAGACTGTCACCCCTCCAGCACCCCACATGCTTCTCACTGAAGCCAAACATTCATTCTGGTCCCTCCAGAGCCTACAGTGATAGAGATCAGCACAAGCTTCAGGGTTTTCTGAACCCTGGGGTAGGGTTAGGAGGTCACTCCCCTTATTTCTTACTCATTAGTTTTTATTTTATTCAAAGGTCTCCCCTTTCCCAAAGGCCTGGACTGTTGTCATAACACAAAGCACAACTGGTCATGGGCAAAATGTCCCTTCCAGTCTCTCCCTCCTCTTTCCTCACCCTGTTCCACGCTCCCTAGACCAGAGCTGCAGCCCCCACCCCCACCCCAGCAGGTGCTCCAGCCTAGCTGTACCCCCAAGGCCACTAGCCTTCCCCAGCCCATGAGCTGGGGACAGTTGCACCTGCCAGCGTCCCTGTTAAGGGAGGTCGTGTAAAGGAAGCTGGGTGTGTGGGAGCACTGTGTATACATTTGATATGCTTGCCCTTTTCTAAAGAGGATTAAGCGTGCCTCAAACAGGTTGTCCCAAGTCCCATTTCCTTAGTGTTCACTCTCCAACTAATCCAGGTTAAGGTCATCACTTTGCTGACCCGATCTGTCTTACCTCCCTGAAAGGGGCGGGGATTGTGACTTCCTCGTCTTCTCTGCCTTCCACTGGCACGGTCCTGAGGTCACTGGGGTGCTCCTGGGGATGGAAGCCCAGGAGTCACCCCTACTTTTGCTGGAGCCCTCTAACAGCTCAAGTTATTTTTCTTTTCATAAAATGAAACTAAGCAAATTAAGTTGATTTGTTTAGAAACCAGGAATGCTGTAAGATTATTTTTGCTGGTGTGCTCCATTCATTTAAGAGACGTTTACTGGGCCCTGGAGCTTCAGCAGGGAAGGGAGCAGACCCAGGCCTCTGTCTCCTGGACGGGGACCTAAATACCCACGCAGCGCGGTGGCAGTGGGGCGCACCCATCAACTAGGACAGGTGTGCTGGAGACAGCAACAGGTGTGGCGGGGACCCAGCAGAGCACCCTGATGTTAGGGGGCATCGGGGAGGCTTTCTCTGTGGAAGCTCGGTGGAAGCCGGGCCTTACTTTTCTTAGCTGCTTACTTTGTCCTGCAGGCTGATTCAGCTCCCTTTCCCTCCTTCAGGCTGTATGTCTTCCCTGAGTTCTGCTAGTTACGGAGCTAGTGATAAATACCCCCATTAGCACTTCGTGTCTTACTAAGCTGGTGCCATCCTCAGGGAGCTCTTAAATCCTCCCCTCTTTAGTAGCCTTCCAGGACAGGCTTGGACTCCACTCTTCACTCTTACTCCAGGAGGCCCTAGTTTTTCCTCCCCAGAGGGCCAGTTTGTCTGGTGGGCTTGGGCAGGGGGAGAACAAATTGGTCTCATTGTACCATTTATTTCCCTTTGCCTTGCAAGCTTAAGAAAAGCATCCCAGACAATATATTAACAATTGCAGAAAATATGTTTAAGATAAGCTAAAAAGAAAATTCTTACCCTGAATGAAAACATTAGCATTTGGCATTTATCAATTATATGCTCCTGGTGTTTTTTTTTCCCCATCGCATTTGTCATTGAATGATCTATTTCTGTATATTAAGAAATTTATAACCTTTTTTGAAGAATGTAATAAGCTTTTTAATAGTTAAGAGGGCCATATTAACATTTCTTTGTGGACTTTGGGTGATTATAGTAAACACATTCAAAATCATCTCTCCTCTGTTCCCAACACAAACTCCATTCTCTCCTTTAGAAACGTCTTTTAACAAAATTGGGGCACTTGGGCAGCTCAGTTGGTGAAATGTCTGCTTTCGGCTCAGGTCATGGTCCCAGGGTTCTGGGATCGAGCCCCATGTTGGGCTCCCTGCTCAGCGGGGAGCCTGCTTCTCCCTCTCCCTCTCTGCCTCTCCCTTCTTGTGATCTCTCTGTCTCCAATAAAATCCTTTTTAAAAAAGGAATTTAAAACCAAAAAGAACAGATTTTGGACCAGGAAAGGAAGGTAGGGGGAACTGCTGTCCCGGACTTCAAAACCTGCCCCAGCAAAGCTTGTCAGTGTACCTGGCACATGGCGGGCCACAGGACCGGAGTCCTTCGCCAGCGCGCCAGAGACGGTCACTCGCTGCGGCCCTCTGCAATGGGACCCATGGCTGGGCAGCACCATAGATCTGATTGATACCTTGCGCCTCCTTGTCCATAAAGGAGAAGATCCTAAAAGCCTTCCTTCTAGCCTTGCTCAGGGTTACATGTCCCACAGGGCACGGCCCAACCACGTGTCAGCTGTCGGCGGGGGGCAACTACGGAGGAAAAACTCCTATGCGAGATGAGTTTGCAAAAATAATCCCAGAGCCGGCTAGGAAAACTGTGTCACGGGAGCAGACAGGAGCAGCGGAGCACTCCGAAAAGGTCTTAAAAATGTGTTGTGTCTAGGACTGCAGAGAGATACAAGAAGAGTACCAGTAAGATGAAGAAAACAGTTGATTGCACAAGAATGTTAAACAAGATTCAGGTGGAAATCTCTGCAATGCAAACACAGGGTTTACAGTCGGGGTGGGGGACGACGGCCGGTGTCCACTGCAGACTGGATGTAGCTGAGAAGCATGCTTTGCAGCCAGAAGTGAGGCAGCAGAGAGCTCTAAAGGGCTGGGAAGTCTGAAAGGAGCAAAGCATAGAGGTTGGGCTGAAAAGCTGACTGCCAGCGAGCTGTTTCTTTCTGAGGTTTCTCCTGGTTTTAGCAAGGTACTGTGTATCCTACCCATCCTTCCACGGGGAGCGGGTCGGGGCGGGGGCCTAGAAAAGCATATACATGCCTATCGTATGTGTGAATGTAAATGATACAGGGCCTGTCTGCAGGCTGCTGAGGCCGTGAGTCCCCAGGGAGAAGGGAAAGACGGAGAGGTGAACCTGACGTTAGGTGCCATGTTCCCCCCACTTTTTTTGCAGGCTTGTAAGCGGCAGCAAAGAGGCTGAACAGGTCCGCAGAGCTTTCAGTCATCTTTCAGAACTGGGGAGAGAAATTGTGGTTCTAGAGCTCACCCAAGAGGGGCGGGGTCCTGGTAGAAACACTGCCCCCCACCCCCCCACCTACCCCCCAGCTTGGGGTCCTGGCAGGTTGTATGCTGGGAGAGAGGGCACAGGGGAAACAGACCAGCCCTCCCGAGGCCGACACTTTGCTTCTCATCTGCGGGGTTGAATCAAGGTGGTGCTGTTTCCTCTATCCACTTGCCTATGAATTCACATACACCCTCTCTGGCTGAAGAGAAGGTCTTTGAGAGCCTCACCGAACTCACTAGTTTTTCATAGACAGTGTATTACAGTCAGTGAAACATGACCGGACATTTGAGAGTCAAATCAAGTGAAAACTCAAGATGAAAAACAAAAGGAGTAGACCAGCACAGGAGCTCCGGCCCTTGGAGTCACTTCAGGGGGCTTTCAACAGCCCTGATTAGGGACCAGAGAAGATGGAGAACTTTGGCAGAGAACTGGAGTCTGTTAAAATGAATCCTTGGAATTTGAGAACTAAGATTTCCATGGGAGCAGGTAGCATCTTAATCCTTTATTATTTCTGTAAAAGATTTATTTTAGGGAGTGGGGGGAAGGACAGGGAAAGAGGGAGACAGAACTGATCTCAAGCCGACTCTGCAGAGCACAGAGCCCGATGCGGGGCTCGATCTTTCACCGCTGAGATCATGACCTAAGCCAAAATCAAGAGTCGATGCTTATCTGACGGCCCCCTATCTTAATCTTTTATTAAATATAGGAGTTGGGGGTCTGGGGCTGATGCTGATGCCTCCGAATGTCCCCAAGGGTGTCCCTGGGATGTGTAGCTTGCCTGTGGCTTTGTGGGGAGGGGAGGCAGAGGTCAGTGTGAGGAGGAGGCAGGCCTGTGTGGACACAACATCCCGAGCTGTTGGTGGGGAGCAGAACCTCTGGTTAATGAGAGGCTGGTTGGCTGGGTGCCAGGGGTGAGGAGAGAGATGCCTCCAAAAAGTTCTTTTTGTTTTCTTTATATATTTTCCTGGGGCCGGTTAGGGCACCCAAAATGGATGAGCGGCTGCCTTTATTTTTGTAATTTTTACTTTTCTCTTGCTTTATGGTAGAGTAATTTGTAACATCCGTTATTTTTATTGGCTAGGCTGGTAGGTGCTGGAAGCTACTGTTTGTTTTCTCTGCCTGTTTCTCCTTTCTGCGTGTCACCTCTCCCTCCGTCCTGAGGTCACCCTCCTAGAACAGCAGCTAAGTCAGTATTTGTCGAATGAATAGAAGGCATAGCTCTTGATTGACTTATTAATTTGAGCTCCTAAGGTTCTCCCCATGTGATGATGGCAGGGCGGGAGTGGTGTCTCGGGAAATAGTTCTGCCTTTAGGGAATGGATCGCGGGGAGGAGGGAAGATGGTATTGGAGAAACCGACCAGTGGGGAATGGAGGATACGGCACGTGCTCCAAGATTCCCTGATACTCTGTCCCTGACTTCCGTATCCTCCACCTCCATACCTGTGACTTCCCCCGTCTGGGCAGGAGAAAGAAACCAGAACAGTCATCTGACCAGGGAAAATGGAATATAAAGAATTAAAAAAAAAAGATTTTTATTATTTGATAGAGAGACAGTGACAGAAGGAACACAAGCAGGGGGAGTGGGAGAGGGAGAAGCAGGCTTCCCAGAAAGCAAGGAGCCTGAGGTGGGGCTCAATCGCAGGACCCCAGGATCATGACTTGAGCCAAAGGCAGACGCTTAACAACTGAGCCACCCACGTACCTCGAATATAAAGAATTATTATCTAGTAAACAAGAGCCAAATGCAAGAGGAGTAAAGAGAATATAAGTGCAACTTCTAACTGCAGGACTAGGGAGGATAAAGTATGAAAGAGAGTCCCCCAACGCTGAGATTTCGATCTCTTGAGAGTGCATCTGGGGCTCGCTGGAGGGTGGCGAAGTTACCAGGGCCCCAGCAAGACTCAGTGAGGGGAGGATGTATGCCATGGGAGTCTCCCACATTCCAGGGGCCAGGAAGTCTCCTGCGGAGCTGGGGAAGCATGAACAAAAGCACTAGAACCTGTCTTACCACCGCAGTGTCCTTCCAGCACCCTCTACTGACAAGACCTCAGGTTGTGCCAGATGGCAAAGGAGAAGTGTTTACAGCAGTTCAGTCCGACTAAGATAGAATGCAAGTCACATGTGTGATTTAAAATTTTCTAGGAGCCACATGAGAGGAGCAAAAAGAACCAGGTCACATTCATTTTGAGAATGTGTTCTGTTTACCTCGATATGTCTAAAATGTTATTTCAGTATGTAATCGGTGTAAGATCATTGAGATGTTTTATGCATGTTGTGCTAAGTCTTCAAAGTCTGGTGTGCACATCTCTGTTCCCACCAGCCGTATTTCAAATGCTGAACACCGTGTGGTTCGTGGCTCCCGTCCTGGAGAGCACAGTTGGATCAGGAAGCTGGTCATAGCATCATGGATATGCAGCTGAGATGCCGTAAATTGATAACCAGCTCATAATTATAATAATTATGTGGCCACATGATGCAATATTGATGTTCTAAAAAGTTACAAGCATTTGGGGCGGGAAGCCTTTATTATGTTAAGTCAAATAGCATGCAGAATCGTGTATAAATAGAATGTCAATTTTGTAACAACAGCAGAACTCCAAACAGAAATCCATGTATTAAAAAAAGGTAGGGAAATGCACTCAGATATTAACAATAGTTATCTGTGGGAAGTGGTACTGGGCTGTATGGTTTCTTCTTCCTGCCTTTCTGTATTTTCAGGTTCTCTTTATTTTTTACATTTAAATTCAAGTAGCCAACATAAACAGTATATCACTGGTTTCAGACCAGCTT
Source organism: Spilogale gracilis (assembly GCA_004023965.1). Classification (NCBI taxonomy): domain Eukaryota; kingdom Metazoa; phylum Chordata; class Mammalia; order Carnivora; family Mephitidae; genus Spilogale; species Spilogale gracilis. Next base: position 52,014 of record PITA01006831.1, read on the forward strand.
CTCTTTAAAGAACACACAAGTTCACTTAAAATCCACACTCTTGTGGGCCCGGGGGGTTATGGGGGCTCAGGTCCCTGGGCCTCAGTGGTCACAGTTGAAATGGGGTTGACTCGCAAGGAATGTGTGAAGCCAGCTTTGTAAGGGGCAACACTTACACTCTTTTCGGTTTGAAAAGTCATGACCAGGAGTCCCGAAGGTGGCAGGAAGGAAGGAACCCCGATCTCCGGATTTCTGGGTGGGAGAAGGTAGTTTCTGATATTTCTCTGAAAAGCTGCTTGATAATGGCCATGGTTGGAATGCTTGTCATTGTTCATTTCCTTTCTTCCTCTTGGGGATCAGAGAATTAAAAGGCCGTTATTGGAACTGATTTATTTGGCCTCTTCTGTATAAAGCATTTATCCCCTCTGCTCTGTCATAAAAAGTAGAGGTTCTTTTTTCTTCTCCTCAGGGAGGCTGAAGATGGGGAATGCTGTGATCTTTTGTGCTGTCTGTGTGGGGTCTACAGACACAGCTGCAAGACCATTTTTGGGAATTGCTCATTTTGTGGGTCTACTTTGGCTGCATGCTGGTCTGGCCTAGAAAGGGCGAAGGTCCATGAGACCATCGCGAAATCTGACTGTATAAATGTTAAAGAAGCAAATGCTTTTAGACTTTATTATAAACCAGATAAGGTTGTTAAATATTCATCATGAATACACTCCTCTAATCCTTGTGCTAACCCTATGATGTGTAGGTACGGCTGCTTCTCCCATTTTCTACGATGGAAACAAATGCTTTGAGGTTTGGGTTCTTGCTCTGGCATCACGTAAATAGTAAGAAGAAGCAACAGAATTCATATTTACACTGCCTAGCTTCAGGATCTGGGCACTTATGAAATAAGCCAGTGTAGTGGTCCTCAAACTCGTGCCTTGGAGTGTACTTGTGTGAGTTTGAGGGTGCCCCTGGAACAGGGGGTTTGATGAAGTGAGGGTGGAAAGCTACATTGGGCTTATACTGCAGAAGGCATTGAGTGTCACTATCTTACTGCACAGATGGTGGAAAGTCAGTAGTTTTGGACAGGGAGAAAGCTGTTGGACAGTGTTAGAGCTCTACTCTAAGATTGTCTTCTAGTAGACCTTTTTCTCTTATGTAGTCAGTGCGATCATTTTGGCATCTGTTTCCCAGGCTTCCAAGGACCCCAGCTTCTGAACTCCCTCTGTTCCCTGCACCATGTTATGTCCCCCTCCTTCCTAGCTTATGCCCTCCTGTAAGATGTTGCCGCCCTGCTGTCCACGATCCCAGTCTGATTGGAAAGAGCTGCATCATGGGAGGAGTCTCTGCTGCTAGAACTCTCGAGCCTGTTCCAGAAAAGTGTGTGTTCACAAGTGTTCTGTAGGAGAACCGCACGCCCCCCCCCCCCCGACACATACTGCCCTCTGTGCTTGCCCAGATGGAGTAGTGCATCTGGGTTTGTTCAGGAGAACAGATCATTCCTTCTGGGGGCTCCCAACGGTACCCCAACTCCAGCCCCTTCTGCTGCTTCCAGGGCTGTTGTGGTAGGACGCACACGGCCTGAGTCCCTGTAGATTGGGAATGCGACTTTTTAGTTTAAATCTGAGAATTCATTCAGCGAGTCCTTGACATGTGGGGAAGAGGTGCAGTGCGGGGGAAAACTTGCCTTTCACCCATCTTACAGTCCTCGGTAAACTTATCTGCTGTCGTGAGGCTAGACCTTGGGCCCTTGTGTCCAAAGGCTTTCCCGTCATGGAGAGGTTGCCACAGCTCATCGGAACTGGCACCGACTCCTGGTGGTCTCCCTGCAACAGCGCGGTTTTCTCTCCATCCTGCTTGGATGGCATATGCAGCCGCCAGCCTCCGCCTTCCTGTGCCTCTGCTCAGGAGCGCCCCTCACCCAGAGAAGCTGCCCCCGCTCCTGCGCTCTCACTTCCTCCCTCCGTGGGGCCTCACCCTTGGGCGCACCTGTGTGGGCACCACCACCAGGGAGCTTGGTCAAGGCTGAGCTGTCAAAGGCTTCCGCTGGCTTGTGTCCCAGAGTCCCAGAGCACGGTCAGCAGTGCAGAAGCATGCCCCGTGGGGAGATCAAAGCTTTGGTGGCGGGATGGATGCAGACAATTCTCTGCTTAATTAAAACCAGATCTGTGTGCGTGCCCATGCCCACGGAAGGCACAGAGGCGTAAACCAGATCTGTGTGCGTGCCCGTGCCCACGGAAGGCACAGAGGCGGTCACACAGAGGTGAGGCAGTTAATCCCTGGCATTCTGTCTCGCGGCCCATGTGGGGCTGGCGTGGGAGGACGGCTAGCCCAGCTTGAATGCCAGCAGGTTTGGATACCTACCCCATCAGGCCCTGTGCTGTTTCCTCAGTTACTCAGCCCAGAGGCCACTATTATATTGAGCCCTAATAAATGCCCGAATCTGTGTCTGATGCTTTGTGGGGCCATCTCACTTAATCCTCAGGGAAGTATTTTCAGGTAACTCAGCCCTCACAACAGGCCATCTGCACTGTGCAGCCAAGGGGAAGCTGCGGGACCTTCTTAACGTCACTCTTTCCACCTGCCCGACGTTAAAGCACATGCTTCCCTCCCGCCCTCGCGTGTGGCCCTGCCCACGCAGGTGGGGCAAGTCTGTCCTTCTGGCCCTCTGCCTCCTCTCTCCATCCTTCTAGAAAAGAGTATCCAACTGTTTTCTTGTTTTGTTTTTTTGTTTTTTGTTTGGTGGGGCGTGGTGTGGGTAGGAGTCTTGTCCCTCTATTCTCTTTCCTTTCAGTTCTCACTGTTCAGAGATGGAGTTTCTCCATGGAAACCCACAGCCCCCAGGCTGGCCCACCGATTTCAGCATGATGGGCGGGTTCAAAGCTGCCGTTCACCAGCTCACTCTGATGCAGATCCTGTGAGCTCCCTGACGTGTCCCCATCCCCAGAGCCATCGGGGCAGCTTCCTATAGCCAAATCACTAGTTGTTTGGGAGTGACACGGTGTCATCTGGATGGTAACGTGTTCATCAGGGCCTTGCCTTTCCCCTGACCCTCAAGGAAGCGCGGTAATCTGTGTGTGGGCTGTTGAATTCATCTTGGTGTCTGGTGAGAGGGTGGTGATTGAAACCAGTTCATTTCCCACTTACTGCTGAGGCTAGCTCACATTTGACTCTTCCTTCGTGGTAGGAGCTCCTGAGACAGTCTTTTTAGGAAGACTGAAAGCTGCGATCAGTTTCTCAGGAATAAGAAGACTTCTTTTTTGAGTGAATTCTTATCCTGAGACAGAGGGCCACGGATCGTGATGCTGGAATTCGCTTTCTAATGTTGACTTCAAACTAGTAAAGCCCTTGTTAAGCCATCTACCTCTAACACTGGACCATGGGAAGGTGGTACAGCTGCTGGGACGAGAGGTCAGGAGATTGGGATTTGATTTCCTGCCCTCACCCAAGGCCTGAGAGCAGCCACTTTCTGTCCCTGTTACCCTGTTTTCCACCAAGATTTGCATGAGCATTAAGACCAATGGGAAGCAATCCCTATTTTAGTGTGGTACCTGGTTTGGTGAGGATGCTAGTCAATTTCGATTTTTAAGACACATAAGATTTTGGATTATCTCTGCCTGAAATTCTGCAGGCAATTGACAGTTGGCTGACAAGAAAGAAAATGAGATCTAAAGAATTAAAGCATTATAACCAAGTCCTTTAATAAAAGAATGCTCAACTCAAAGGGACACAGACCGCCTGTTCTAACACGCCATCGGCCAGCCTGCTTAAATTTAAGGAGACTTGGCAGAGAAAGGCTCAGCTTTGTATCTTGCAAAGTGTGAGTGGGCTCTGCAAATAAAAACCGATCCTGTTGCCGTTACCTGTGCCCTCAGTCAGCCTCGGACGGCAGAGTGAGCAGCCGTGAGGCATTTGGTACAGGGCTGGGCTCAGTGCAGCCCCAGTTCACGGGAGCCTGGCCTGAGAGAATTAATCCCATTTCCTGTGCGAGCATTTCTTTAGTGGACTGTGCTGCTGTTTTTAATGAAGGCATCATGTACCGAATACTGCCCTACATTAATAGTCCCACCTAACTCTTTACTGGGCAGGAATGAGGAGAGCACAGGGCATAAGGCAGGATCGGGGCAGAAGGAGGGAGAATGGATGTGCAAGTTTGGGGAAGCACCTCTTTCTTTGAATGCATGCAGCCCCATGCGGGATGTCTGGCTTGGAGAAGGGAGCGTGGACGTAACCTCCAGCTGGGCATGGCTTTACACATTGGCTCTGGTTGGCGATGGCTCCACGGTGGGAAGAAGGTAAGGGACTGGAAGCCACCGTGCTTCGTGTTCTCCATTTCATTTACTTGCTAGTCTCCATTCCTCTTGCAAGACGCGGTAAGGGCTACTGTTGCTGGGTGCCCATGTCACTTTTGTGTGCACAGTGATTCCCCTGCCATTAAGGCTGAGTGCCTAGCAAGAGTCCATTGTGCAGTTCCTGTTACCTGTCGGCACCAGTTAAATTTGTTATTGTAACTGAGTAACTTGATCATGACATAAATGGAATGAGTGGGAGGATAGGTAGCTAACAAGCATTGAGCACCACTGTGTGCTAGGCACTCTTCCAAGCTGTTAACATATAATCTCCTGTAATTGCTGTGTTAATAAAACTAAGTTGAGCATTTCCAACAAAATTGGTAAAAGTGAGTTGCTACAAGAGAAGTTGCCAGTGAGCCAGATAGGAAGACGATGGTAACAGTTAAAAAGTCGAAGGGAAAGAAGCAGGGGTCTGCGTCCTGCAGTCTTTGTGTCTACTGTGCAATGTCCTTCAGTTCTTCATCCATTGGAATAAAGCAGACTAGAACTCAGGCTCAGTGTTATTTATGCAGGAAAATCTCTGGGCAGTTAACCTGTGGACCCATACCTAGAGGACAGATCACCAATACGCATCAAAAATGCCAGTAAACTTACATTTATATACTTAGGCTAAAATGCTCAACCTATGCCCCCCTCTTTTTTTTTCTTTTTCTTTTTTTTTGGTAATTCATGGCTTTAACATCTGTTTTTACTAATGGAGCATAGTAGTCTGGGTAAGTCTTTTGCTATAAAAGTCACCGAAGCCAAATTAGATATGAGCCCCAAATGGCTCCCGTCCACATGCAGGTGCTTGTAGGTGGGTCGCTGAGGCTCCTCTTTAGAATGAGTCTTTGAAGTAACCATTGTGGCCTACGGATCGCGTTCTCTTACTGCAAGTCTCTTTTCCCCTTCAGTGAAAGTGAGTGGGATTGGATTTTAACCTGTCAGCTGCATCTACAAGTTGGTGGACTCCATCAGCCAAGGTTTTGGAGCTCTGTTGTGAGGGTGACTCAGTTTCGCAGAGGAGAACACTGCCCTTTGGTGCCTGTCCCCGAAGGGGTTGATTTCCTATTCCCGTGGCCAGCACCTCCGCGGGCGAGAGGGACAGACACGTGTGCACCTGCGTGTGTGCCCACACAGGCTTGGATTTAGCAAGCCCAAGGGCCCGCTGCTGGGCTCTGAGCTTTAAGGACTCAAGAAAATGTGGGTGCCTGGGTGGCTCAGTGGGTTAAAGCCTCTGCCTTCTGCTCAGGTCATGATCTCAGGGTCCTGGGATCGAGGCCCGCATAGGGCTCTCTGCTGAGCAGGGAGCCTGCTCCCTCCCCTGTCTCGACCTGCCTCTCTGCCTACTTGTGATCTCTGTCAAATAAATAAGTAAATCTTTAAAAAAAAGAAAAAAAATACCTGATGTGATCACTGTCCTCAAGAAGCCGGGCTATGTGCCTCGGGGAGCCCCCCATGACTGGCGGAGCCAGATGGACTGTTAGGAGCCCTTGTGAGGACAGAGATGGCAGGAGGGCCTCCCAGGAGGAAGAGTAGCAGGATAGCAGGGTGGCGATACAGAGGAATTAGACAGGCCAAGGACAGTAACTTAGAGAATCATCCACTTTCAGATTGCTCTCATGTTTCCATGACATTATTCTCAGAATAGTTGCAAGGAGTAGAAGGATCCCCTCCGCAGCTTCCTGCTGTTTAACAGCATGGCATATGCAGGGGTCCATAAGCTACCTGGATGGAAGGCCTGAACTCCGCTGTGTGAGCAAAGGATCTGGAAGCTTCCCTCCCTGTCTCTCGGACCCAGAACAAACCCCACGGACATGTGTGTGAGAAGCCAGCATGCGTTCTTGAGGGCTTGGTGTTTACACCGGGGCCCTGCGAGTTGTAAACAAGCACAGGGGAAGAATACAAGGCCGTGGTCCGCCTTCATGGTCCATTCATTCATTCATTCATTCATTCATTCAACAAAGATTTACTGAGCAGCTCTGAAGTGCCGAGTGGTGTGTTAGGTCTTGGAGATTCCATGTGGGCAGCTGTGGCCATGGCCTTGTGGAGTCCTCCTTCTGGAGGGACACAGACAAGCACTGATTGCCCCGGCTGTGAGGAGTACCGTGGGTGCTCAGCGGAAGCCAGGCAGCTGTGTGTGGTTTTATGGGGGGTTGCTCACCAGCTCTTGGCTGAAGTAGAGGCTGAAATCCAATCCCTCCCCCTCTCTAGACACATGCTGCCTTGGGGAGGGGGGCTTTCGTAAGCTACAGAACAACCCTCAGGAACCAGCAGGGATCTTGACTGGAAAGACCCCTGACCTAGGTTTGGGGGGAGAGGGTAAGCTTGGAAGGAAACATCCGAAATGGGGCTGGAAAGATGCCTGGGAAATAGCCAAGGGGTGGAGAGAGGGCAGAGGAGAGGTGGGAGAGAACATTGCAGGCAGAGTCCTGATTGCCAGCACTGGGGTCGTACTTAGCGTGAGCCAGGTGCTGGTCTGAGGGCTTTAAGTTAATCTTCGCAGGAGGAACTTGCACGTGGAACAGCACAGAAGTGAAAGAACACTCGGCATGTTTTGGATTCTGAAGGGTGTTCATTATGGGTGGAGCACGGAGTTCAGAGGGAAAGGGGATACGTGAAGGTGGGGCCGGTGCCTGCAGCTGATTGAACTTGCCCAGCCTAGCTGTTGGTGGGTCCCCGGGACACGCAGCGTGCGGGGATGCATTTCACCCTCCACACAGCTCCATGGGGGCGGGGATCATCTTACCTCCTCGCCCAGATGCAGACGAGGCCAAGGAGGTTGGGGTAACCTGCTCCAGGCTAGCTTGCAGAAGGGGAGAGACAGACGTGCAGTAAGGCACCAGGTTCTGAGCCCCCGCTGCCCATCCGGGAGGGGCACAAACTGGAGACAGGCTGCCAAGGGCTGACCGGGCAGCAGGGAGGAAGGAGAGCCAGCCAAACGGGGTGACAGACCTCAACGTGGGCAGGAGGGCAAGCCGTGCAGCTCTGCGGACGTGGACGGGCCATGTGGTGCCATCTCGAGTCTTCCCCAACAACTAAGGGAAAATGAAAATCTGTCCTCATAAATGATCGTGCTTATTCCTAACCACAGTCCCTGTGAAAGTTGGATGTGGTATTCCCCACTGTGGCAGTGCAGGAGGGAAGGGAGTCTCCAGGGAAGTAACTTGACTTAAAAAAACAAAACAAAACAAAACCAACAGATCCTTACTCTGCAAGCTTATTTGTTCTTTTGTTCATTCACTATTTCTCGAGCCTCTCCTAAAAGCCAGACGCTCAGCGGGCATGATGGGCGATACACCAGGCTTTTCCCTGACCCCGAGTGGACAGGGACTTTAAAAGTTAAACAGGTCAGTGTGGGGATTTAAAAACACGTCTGCAAAATCTTTGACACTGGTGTCATGGAGGGAGATGGGATCTGTGACTGCCCCTGCCCGGATCCTGGGCTGACCGTAGGGACTCCCTGTTGCCCACAGAACTCCGTGGCAGTGCTAGCTCCAAAACAAGACCAGACAGCTACCCCTCACTCTGCATCCAGCTGCCAGGGAGCCCAGCTAGCTGCCTCCAGCCGGGCTGGACAGGCCACGTGCAGATGCTCTCGTCCACAGCTCTAGCCAGGCCCCCGGTCAATGGCCTGTGCCATCTGCCAGCCTTGGGAGTGAGCCATCTTGCACACCCAGCCCAGGCTGAGCTTCAGACGACCACAGCTCTAGCCAGCCTCCTGCGGCAACGCCATGAGAACCCCAAGCAAGAACCATCAGCCCAGCCTCTCCCACATTCTCATCCCACGAAGCCATGAGCCAACTAAAAAGGTGGTTACGATATTAGAGACATTAGGAGTCATCAGACAGAAGCCTCTGGAAGAGTCAGCCTCTGGAAGCTGAGGGAGGCTGCACCTCCGGGCACCCAGTGGATGTAGGGCTCAGATCCTGCGAGAGAACGCCGGTCTGACAGTGAGCGTGCACATTCCAGCCGTCTATCTGCTTTTATGGCTAATTGGTCTTCAGGAAGGAGGTAGAAAAGAACAAGTGAATCGAGCAGTGTAATGGAGAGGACTTGAGTTTTGCACGTTGCTCTTGGTTTGAGCTGACGGCCGCCACTCCATGTGCACCTAAACCCACGTGCCCACACACCCAGCAGGCGGGGCGGGGGCCCTGATTACAAGTTATCGGCGTCACTAATAGAGGCTACCGTGCTCAGTCTTTAAGCAGGTTACGAATGGCGCTCTTGGCATTATTTAGGTCTGACACCCTGCTCAGACTGTTTGCAGACTCGTCTGCAGGGGTTTAGCCTTGGGCTCTGCTGTGCAGTAGTTGTGGCGGCAGATGGGGTGGGGGCACTGAGGGGGGTAAAGGCATGCTGCTCAGAGTCCCCCATGTGCTGGGGCAGTGGGAAGCGCACGAGGTGCGGGTGAAGGTGAGGGGTCCCGGGTACGGGCTACAGCCTGAGAATGTTTCCCATCAGAGGCCAAGGCATTCACTTCCTACTTTCTGGGTCTCACCTTTGCTCCCCGCTTTCCCGCAGTTAGGCCTATGGGACGCCTTCCGTTCTCCTCCCAGAAGAGACACAGGTGTAAAGGTGACAGTGGTGAATGATGCGTCCCAGTGGTTGCCCTCTCCCTGCTGGAAAGGAGCAAGGAGCTCGCGGTTTCCTTATTGTTGCAGGAAGGACAAACCTGTCTTCCCTGCTGGGGCTGGCCTTCCTTCTCCTCTTTGTCTGTCCATTACAGTGGAAGTTATGATGCCTTCTCCAGAAATATCTACGGGCAGCTCTGGGGATTGCTTCTAAGCCACGTGCTCCTGGGGAGTCTCCTCTCTTAATTAATGCTTCTAATTTTTAGTCAGTTTGAAATGAAAGAACTTTATACCCGTGGGCTGTCTGAGATGTTCACTGTCTATGCGTTCCTGCTGAGACCCATAGGAGCAATTTTCAATCTCATTTAACCTGCACAACAGCTGTTGTGAGAATCGGTGCAGGATCTTCTTTGCCTCACAGGGCGTGAGTGACAGAAGCTTGATCCAGATTCAGCGTTCTGCCTGGGCCCATAGGGAAGCTTCTGGTTTTCCTGAGGTGAGTCCTAGGGTCCTTCACGAGCTGACTTCCTCCTGTCAGAGCCTCGTCTGGATTTTCAAAGACACTGTGTCATTGACACGATCTCCCTTCTGAGCTGAGGACTGACTCTGCTAGGCATGCGGGTCCTGGAAAGTTCTCACCTGCCCTGCCCTGAGAGTCGCGCTTGCGCTTTGTGGAGCTCATGTTTGTTATTGAAGCTGAGCCGGTGGGTGGGATGGAGGGCAGGTGAGGGTCCAGCTCGGTGCAGCAGGTTCCCTTCAGGGAGCATCTGTTGGGGAGTCCTGGCATCCTGTGTCATCTGCCCCCTTCTCTGTTGAGGCAAGGTCCCTGCTGAGGTCATTAGTTGATCCCCATCTCTTTTGTTTTTTAAGTATAGTTGACACACAGCGTCATGTGAGTTTCAGGTGTACAATGTGACTTGACAGCTCTGTTCGGCTGCGCGCACGCGTGTGGCCGCCGTCTGCCGTTGTACAGCGCTGTTGCGGTGCAGCGGACTGCGCTCCCTCTCCTGTGCCTTTGACCTCTTCATTCCAGGACCGGAAGCCTGCACCTCCCACTCCCCTTCATCCATTTTGCCCTTCCTCCATGGCAACCACCCGTTGGTCCCCATCCGCCTTAATCAGTCACATTCCCAGAGACTCTTCCCTCGGACCAACCTTCGTGGCCATCCGTTAACCTGGAAACCCAAGCACAATTTCGTGGCTGCTCCACGTTCTCTGTCGCAGGCTATGTCATCAACCGTCATAGGATTGTATTTCTTTGCAGCTGATGGAGAATTTCAAGGGAGTTTAGGTTAGCCCTTGCATTTTGCAGATGAGGAATGTGGGGCTTTGAGATTAGTTGCTTTGTCTGGTAGGTTAGACACCTAGTGGGGGACAGAACCTAGAGAATCCCCCCAGGTTCCCTGCTTTTAGATCAGTAGTTCATTCTCATTCTATTGCTTGATCTAAAAACAATACCTACAAATGGATTTAAAGAAGGGTTTCCTGGGGCGCCTGGGTGGCTCAGTTGGTTGGGCGACTGCCTTCGGCTCAGGTCATGATCCCGGGGACCCGGGATCGAGCCCCACATCGGGCTCCCTGCTCGGCGGGAAGCCTGCTTCTCCCTCTCTCGCTCCCCCTGCTTGTGTTCCCTCTCTGGCTGTGTTTCTCTCTGTCAAATAAATAAATAAATATTTAAAAAAAAAAAAAAAAAAAAGAAGGGTTTCCACATACTGCTTCGTTGTGGGGTCCGACCTGTGCTCTGTGGACCTTAAACAGCATCTCTGGCCTCTACTTACCAGGTCTCAGGATTAGCTCTTTCCCCACGCGGTTGTGAGAAGCCAAAATGTCTCTGGACGTGGCCAGAAGTTCTCAGGGGGGAGCTGAGATGTTCCCTGATGAGACTTCAAGTTAGGGTCCCTTTTAAAGATTTATTTATTTATGAGAGAGTGAGAGGGAGTGCGTACGTACACCGGGGTGCGGAGAGGGGCAGAGGGAGAGCGAGAATCCCAAGCAGGCACCATGGTCAGCAGAGAGCCTGATGGCGGCCTGATCCTGTGACTCCGGGATCATGACCTGAGCTGCAATGGACTTGAACACTTAACCAGCTGGGTGCCCCAAAGTGGGTGTATTTTTAAAGAAACAGACTTACGTTCACTAGTCCTAGGAGTGTGTGAGTATGAAACAGACTAGAGCAGCAGTCGGGGATTTGAGAAGACTTGCTGCGTCCTGATGAACAGTGACTAGACAGGGTCCTGGGGGTTTTGGACCCGACTGCCTGTGCCCTCACTTAAGTGTTTAGACTGTGATGCTACCAGAGCAGGGGAGGAGAGCCTGGAGGGGTAAGGGGACGGTTAGGGAAAATCAGTAGGATATTTGGTCTATTAAGGGAAGCACTTGCTACAGACATGCTTGTATAAGGGCTTTGTGTCCGGAATATGTAAAGGACTTAACATTGGCCGCTAACCAAACAAATGACCCATTTTAAAAGGCAGGCAAACAATTTGAAAAGACGCTAAACCAAAGAAGCTCTGCAGGTGACAAGAGCATGACAAGATGTTCAGCATCATTGGCTCTTTGGAAAACCCCGTGAGGGTGGCTGGAATCGGAAAGATGGACATCGTCAGGTGTCGGTGAGACCGTGGAGTTCTGGAACCCTCATGCGCTCCAGGTGGGGATGGGAAAAGGAACAGCTGCTTTGGAAGATGGCTGGGCAGTTCCTTAAAATGTTAAACACACACCTACCATGTGGTCCAGCCTTCCCCCCCTAGGAATCTCCCCAGGAGCAATGCAAGTGCGTGTCTATGCACGTTCATGGCCGCTGTCACCGCAGTGGCCCAAACTGGAAGCCACCCGGATGTCCACCAGCTCTTACTTTTCCAACCTTGCTTTGTGAGTGAGACATTTTCACATCCGGCCAAGAAATCAAGTTTAGTAGAGAAATGGGTCAGACTGAGAGCATCTCTTTGGGTCCAGATACTGACTTGCTTTTTGCGTGTGTCCGAGTGTCATTAGAGTAAGTCAAGTGACACTTCTTTCTGGCAATGGAGAGTGGCAGTGGAATCCGTAATCTTTCTTCTGTAGGTCCCAGATGGTCTATTTTAATGTGCTGCTGGTGATAATAGGTTCTTTATATATCAAGATTTAAAAGCTCACACCTAGCTTCAGAAACAAGCTCCATCAAAGCATTTTACTTATACAACATTAAAACATTTAGGGAGTAAACGTGTTCCTGGTCACTATGACCCCTCCTAAAGATGGCAGGCCCGATACCCTTGTGCCTAGAATCCTTCCCAAAGAGATTGAGAGCCAAGAAAAGAAATTATTTCAGGGGAGGGTAGAGTGATAATTCCCGCCCCAGAAATAGCCAAGATTTCTGTGATGTGTGTGGGGGGGTTGAGACTTGCTTTAGAATCCATTTTTTTTTATTTAATATATTTTTTTGAGTTCCTGGTAGGTGTTGGGCATTGAGATCCACAAAGGAAGTAAGACATGGTCCATTCTTGTCTTTAAAGATGTTACAGTCCAGTCAAGAGAAAGACAGATCCGTGCACAAGGACAGTCTGGAGTGACGGATGCCAGGCGGAGATGGGCATTTGGTTGCCGCTGGCACAGCACACCCAGATGGTTAATAAAAGGTGACGAGGGAGTTGGTCGGGAAATGCTTCCACACTCCTCCTAGATACCTTAGCTCAGTGCTGGCTGCTCAAGCATGGGGGCCAAAATTACCAAGAACAGATATGGTTCTTGCGATCGGAGATTTTAGTCCAGCCGAGATAAAGTTAGTATGTATGGGACTAAGATGTCCGTGTGTTGATAACGGTGTCGCGTGTTGGAGTGGCAAGGGAATTTGATTCTGGCCCGGGCTCTGCTCCTCTGTGGCTCTTGACCCGGGGACAAGTCACTCAATGGCTCTCTTGGCCTCAGTCTTTTTAACTCAAAGAGGAGAAGCCAGGATAATGTATGATATGTCTGGTGCTGTCCAGCTCTCTCCACGCTGTAGTGTGTCAGGGGGGGTCTGGGAGAGCTCATTGGAGAGATCTACCTCGGTGAAGCTGTTGTTGAGGAGAAATGCCATCCATTATTAGGGTGGGCAAATTGTGGGAGTCAGGGATTCTTAAAGCTCCAGAAGCCATTTTGCTGGACTCCAGTTTAAAGCTAAAGCAAAGGGTGATTCTCACCTGCTGGAACCAAGGGCATTAATCTCTTTGGACTCTGATCTTTGATGATTCCTTTTTGACTGTGTGGTCTTGACTTGGCGCTGGGTTCTAGATCGTCATCAAGAGGGACCTACACCCAAGATCTAGAACACCTAGCATGTTCTTTCTTGTCCTGGTGACTTCTCTCTTGGCATGTAGGATTAGCCAGTGCCGTCCATGACTGGAAAGACATTTGCTCCTCCTTCTGCTTTCTTAATCCCTCCTGTCTGATGCTACATCAGGACATGTGGTCCCAACAATGCACAGCACTGTTATTTGAAAGAAAAACACAAATAAGGAACTCGTACAGAATTGGAGGAACTGAATTGCATATTTTTTTCCTCTGCCCCATTCGGTGCACCTGAATGCCTCCTTTGACTTGTGGCGCTCACTTCCTGGAGCAGACCTGAAGGATTGTGTGTCCACCTGGCAGCGTGGCAAGTGCTTGTGGTATTGGGTTTCAAACTTGGCGTTGTCTTTCTAAATTAGGGTGCAGAAGACGTGAAGATGTTCTAGATTGGGGTAGCAGCAGTGTATTGTTGCTACTCTCTTTTCTACTTCTGGATTTCAGATCTTTTCCAGCCCCCATTCGCTGCCCTAAATTCAATGTACGGGGTTTGGCAGTGTACCTGCCAGACTGATTCCTCGTTTCCTCCCTAACAGTATCGAATGGCCATCCCTGCTCTTCCAGAGAGTTCCTCCTCTAACTTCAACAACTTTTTCCCAGTTGAAATTTGACTTCCCAAATGACTGTGGAGGGGAAAGACAGGTCTGACCGTCAGACTTGATGCCTACATATGGTCTGACTAGAAAATAATCAGAAGGCTCTGTGGGGATTTATTCCATTTTGTCACCTGTAATTTTAATGTCAGAGTAATTGGCTAGGTCCCAATGATTTTCTAAACAAAAGGTTGGGTAACACAAAAAGAGTTGGGACAGTCCTGTCTGGAGTAATTGAAGTTAACAGCCTTTTGCTGGTATGGGTGTGACCGACTCCCACGGTACTTGACACAGTTCCTTGTTGAGGCTTTATACCGTATGAAGTAGACTGGCCGTTACTTTCCCTGTGGGATGAAACAGGTAATTGAGACTCAACAGGTAAAGTGCCCAAGGTCATGCATATAATAAGGGATGAGACTGACTTTCAAATTCTGATCTTTCAGACTCGATGCCAAATCCAATATGTCTTCCATGACCATATGCATTTCTATGTGTTTATTGTTAATGGAACTCAATTTACCCATAAGCTGCTCTCATTAGATTAAAAAGAAACAAACACTTTATTGGTGGTATTATGAGACAGTAGCAGAACTCTGAGGGACTTCTAATATGTCCCCCTTTTACCTGAAAAAAACATTTCAGCAGGAAAGAGGAGAAAGGACAGATGGCTTACATCCGTGTCCTTATGGTCTTCCACCTTCAGGGGTCATGGCCTGGACCGTGCTGATGACCTTTAGACTCAAGTGTTTTCTGTGGAGAGCTTTGATGACAGGACCCAGCAGATGGGTGGAGGTCAATTTTATGTGCCACGGTACTCAGCCTGACCCCGACACAAATAACATCACACCGTAAACCCTCATGTCCCAACTTCATTTCCTTGGGACACTGGTGGTTTTGTTACTTATATGATAGAAGTCTTTGGGGGACCCATCTCAGTATTGTTTTCATCTTGACTTACATCCAACTCTTCTTGTTTCCTTCTCCATCAAACCAAACCCCCCTTCCCTTTCTGTCAAGGGGTGATGGACAATAGATGGTAGCAACAGTTTCTATGGTAACAGCATCTGAGTCATCTCCTTGGAAACCTGCATAAAGGCCTTCCATCTCCAGACCAGCTCAGTGCAACTTGGAAGGCCTTTGTTCCCATAAATGTATCAGCATGGGGCAGCAGGCTTTCCCGGGCTCTGGCCACTGCAGTTTCCTTTGGCTCCTGATGCCCATGGCAGTCTGGGTGTAGAGTCGGATTCAACTAAACGTGGGGGTTGGTGGGCCCTGGGGTGCTTTTCTCAGCCTAACCCATGTCCAGAATGCATTGTCTTTGGTCCAACAAGAGATGCCCAGCAGATTTAGCCAGTAGACCTTTTGCTTTTTAAAATGCCCAGATGACTCAACCAAGTCTCCCACAGTGACCAGCAATGGATCAGAATAAAGCAGACTGCTTCTGAACGCAGATGAGCTGGGTGTTTTGGCATGGTCCTGAAGAGAATCCTGAAATGGGGCACCATGGGATAGCTTGTAAGAGCCCCTCTCCTTATGGTGTCCTTCCAGTGTAGCAATTTTGTTCCTTAAATGAAAGCAGAATGGTTTCCAGCAGCTAAGAGGATTAATTCTCGTATCATCATCCACACCAAGTCACAATCACAAACGCTTCCATTGTGCTGATTATTTTATAGACCATTTTCACATTCAGGAGCTCAATTAATCATTTATTCAATTGTGGACACATGCTAATTTGAAACTTACTACGTGTCGCATACTGTGTTGGGAGTTTGGAGCAGAACCGTGAGAAAAAAATGCATGGTCCCTGCCCCACTGAAACTTAGATGAGAGACTCCAGGGCTAGTCAGATAAACGCGTGGGTGTGAACCTTCGACCAAGCTGCACTACAGGAGCAGGTCCATGTAGGATCAGTGCACCGAATTGAGGGAGTTGACCTTTTGGAGACCCCTTCCTTGAAGAAGCCATGGTCATGCTGTCACCTGATCAGCAGGGCCCTTTGCAGATGAAGAAGTGAAGATTTGCAGGGTGAAGTGACTTCCCAGTGGTCACACCCACTGCTGACTGGCAGTCCAGGGGTCTGATCCCAGGCTCTGTCTGTCCCCTCCTGCTGACTCTCCGAGCTCAGCCTAGGGTCAGTCTTAGGCCAGATAGCCAAGGAGGTGTGCTCCCATTTTTGTTCAGATTCTGCCCAGCTTCCAGGCCTGACCCTGTTGCCTAGTTGCCCAGGGGCACAATTCTAGGAATGTTCTCTATCCATGGACGTTGTCCTCCAGCGTGTTAACTTATGAAGGCAGCTTGCCTAGCTCTGTTGACCCTTAAAGACAGGACTCAGGCTAAAAGTTAGTCTCTTCCCAGCCCCCTAGAAAAAGGTTAGAGGTAGTTTGAGATAGAATATCCACCGGAGTGTGGATGGGCCTTAAGACAGAGTTTCTGCCAACATTCAGGAGCAAAACAGCCGTGCCAGGCAGCTCTATTCCTCTGTTGATGGACTTCTGGGCTCTTTCTATATTTGGCTATTGTGGACATCACTGCTATCAACACTGGGGTGCACGTGCCCCTTTGATAACTACATTTGTATCTTTCAGGTAGACACCCAGTAGTGCAATTGCTGGGTGATAGGGTAGCTCTACTTTAACTTTGTGAGGGACCTCCATACTGTTTTCCAGAGTGGCTGCACCAGCTTGCATCCCCACCAGAGGTGTGGGAGGGCTCCCCTTTGTCTGCATCCTCGCCAATATCTGTCATTTCCTGGCTTGGTAATTTTAGCCATTCTGACGGGTGTGAGGTGATGTCTCATTGTGGTTTTGATTTGCATTTCCCTAATGCCGAGTGATGTTGAGTATTTTTTTCATATGTGTGTTGGCCATTTTTATGTCTTCTTTGAAGAAACACCTGTTCATGTCTTTCGTCTATTTCTTCATTGAATTAATTGTTGTTTGGGTGTTGAGTTTGATAAATTCGTTATAGATTTCGGATACTAGCCCCTTTTCAGGACGATTTAAAAATAAGTGACAGTTTAGGGGTGACCCTTAATTCTGGATTCCCTAGCTAAAGTGGTGTTATCCTTCTCTTTTGATGCTGAGATCTGAGCAAATGTCACCATCTTTGTGGCTGACGTCTTATGAGAAAGTTCTGTTTTCCTGCCATGAACGAAATGATCTTACTGTCTTTTTTTAAAAAAAGATTTTATTTATTCATTTGACAGAGAGAGAGAAACACAGCGAGAGAGGGAACATAAGCAGGGGGAGTGAGAGAGGGAGAAGCAGGCTTTCCAAGGAGCAGAGAGCCCGATGTAGGGCTCGAGCCGGGACTCCAGGATTATGACCTGAGCTGAAGGCAGTTGCTTAACCAACTGAGCCACCCAGGCGCCCCTGATCTTACTGTCTGAAAAAAATATGTTGGTTTTTATTATCCAAGCCAAGTTTTTAATAAATGTTTTTGCTGACACAGTTGAAGATTTATCTTTTTTAAATGCATGAATCTGGAAAATAAGCAGGCATCTCCTGTACCAAGGGCACCATTCCTATCTTAGGGAGTCCATGTCTGCTCCTACTGAGGCTCCTTTGAAGTTGAGGAGGGAAAGGGGAAGTAAGAGTGGAGCTGTGTAATTAGGGACAACATGGCTCTCCCATCTATAAAACGTATATGAAGAACCATTTTCTTCTAATGAAATATTTGTGTCATTGTCTCTAAATATCATTGAAGGACCTCCTAGGGTTGAGATTTATGGTCACCCGGAGTGACTTTAGTACGGTGCCCCCGGCTGGGAATGACATGTCACCATGTGTATGAAGGGGCAAAGGTGAAAGGTAACACGCCCCTTCCCAGCACCCACCACGCTGACTGGGTTTATAATTTTGAAAATCATCTGACTGCATAAGCTGACGGAGTCCTGTCACTAACATTTCCTAGTGTGGAGAGATCGCCCTGGGCCCCCTTGCTGTTTTTCAGACCTTGAAAGAGGAAGGTATGCGCCTCGTTACTGAGATTCACGGATGAGGATGGAGTTGAAGGTGCTCAGCACCCGACACTTTGAATGAGGCCCTGGGGAAGTGAGTGCACAGGAGCAAGGGCCAACCAGGGGCTCTCGTGGGTGACTTGGAGCCTGAGGAGCTTCTCCTGGGAGGCTCCGCCCCCACCGTGCTGCTAGGATGCGGCAACCATGTTGGTCATTTCACACTCTAGAACCTGAGGTCCGGAGAACCTACAGGAATGTGTTTTCTGCAGTGGCGGGCACTTCCTGAGAGGCTGGGATGGGTGGGCGGTTACAAAGGAGAAGGGACGTGAGGATAGAGGGTTCTACAGTACTTTCCAGCACACTACAGAATATAAGTAGAGCCCACTGTCAAGTGGGAATAGGGTGGGGGAATTTTGCCCGCACAAAATGCTGTGGTGTGGGCGGTAGTCATCTCCTTGTCCAGGTAGGGAAACTGAGGTAGGTCTCCAGCTCACGTAGCTGGTTGATGCCCGACCTGGGATTTGGATCCAGATCTTTGTCCAAGCCCAGATTCTTTCCACTCTTGCTGCCACTTCCCCAAAGAGGCTCTTTGTGGTCCATTGAACGACTGATGCTGTCAGGATCAGCCCCTGATGCTGTCAGGATGCTTTCTTCAGAAGGCCCTTTAAAAAGCTGTTCAAGCTCCAGGAATAGTACAGATTGAATGTGCTCATCAGTTAAACACTTTTACATCTCCCTCGGGGCTGCGGAATCCGGAGGGTTAATTAGCATCCGTCAGGCTGTTCTCAAATAACTGGGAAGGGCTCAAGATGACCTTGAAGAGCATTTTAGTGTTGGAGGTGGCTTCCGGGTTCGTGCCATAGATTGCTCACTTTTCCCCTCCACCTCTTTGAATTCTGCTGGCTCGTCTTCGGGAAGCTGCGATCTGCATCCTTTCTGTGCTTGCCTGCTCCAGCTCGCCTTGACCCGGACTGAAGGCAGCACCCCAGACCCTTCCCCAAACTATTCTCTTTTTGCCCTTGGCTCCTTTTCCTGTTTTGCGCTGGGGAACCCCGGTGGCTGGTCTAAGAGAGGGATTTCAGGTGTGAGTTGTTCGCTGATGAAGTGGGTTTTTTTGTTTTGTTTTTGGGTTTTAGGTTTTTTTACAGGATAGATAATGAATTGCTCTGAGCTATCCACATTTTCTAGTTTCCTCTTTCCATGAGCTTCCATTGCTCTGTGGAAGGTGCTAATCAGGGTAACCTTCTAGCCAAGGTGAGAGCTGTAATCATGACTGTAGGATGAACAGGTCAGATGGATCCTTTGGGGAGTGACCTCTGCAGCATCGTAAACTCAATGCATGACTGTTGTCTCATGTGCCAGAGAAACATGGAAATCCAACGTGTGCCGGTTATTATTTTCTGGGTGAGCAAGAGTCTTTACTCTCATGGTAGGAATAAGGCAAATAAGAATTGAGTAAGTGGAAGGAGAGATGAGATGGGGAAAGTGCGTCTACCATAAACGTAGTCCTGCCCTGTGACTGGGCCGGAAGTGGAGGCCCAGCAGGGCGTGGAGTGGGGGCAATCAAAGATGATAAACACTTAGCTTATTGTGTAGCTTCCCACATTCAGGCCTTGACCTGCGACAGATGCCACAGAACCTTCTGGTTGAAGGGTATTTAAAAAGGGAGCTCTGGGCAGAACTTGCCAAAAGCCCGGGTGAGGACCCATTGGGAGGCCAGGGGAGGCCAGTGGTCTCTGCTCATGTTCACATGGGTATGGATTGTTCCAGTAGGTGCCCTGGGAGGTCGCTCCCGGGCAGTGAGGGCACCTGGCTCAAATCTGGCACACACGTAAAAACTGTCCAAGGCAACATCACCTGTAGTGAGAGTGGGGTCGGGGCCTCCAGAGGGGGGAGGTGGCCATCTTAGTGTGGGATCTGAGGCCTAGATGGCCATCTTAGTGCTGTGGATCATGGTGATGGTACCCCATGACTGCTGGGCCTCCAGAGCTGAGGGATCTGAGGCCTAGATGGCCATCTTAGTGCTGGGATCTGAGGCCTAGATGGCCATCTTAGTGCTGTGGATCATGGTGATGGTACCCCATGACTGCTGGGCCTCCCAGAGCCATTTCTGTCTTCAGATTTTTATCTACTGGCCATAGATGCTTCTTCTCTTTAATTCAAATTTCAGAGAGGACATTTCTCCCTTGAAGCACCTCCATTAATCAAATGTACCAGATTTATTGTTTGTTTTGCTTATTAATTTTTTTTTAAAAGTAAGCTTTATACCCCAATGTGGGCCTTGAACTCACAGCCCCAAGGTTAAGAATCACATGCTCTACCGGCACCCTGCTTTGTTTTGGTTATTTAAAAAATGGACTGTGAACTGTCCCCTGGCTCAGTGGTGAGCCTCATTTCTAATCACGCCGCCGGGCTCGCTTCCTCCAAATGCACGGGGCCATTTGTGTTTCTTGAACACCGGGAGTTGCTGTCCGGAGGCTACCACAAGTGTTTTTGCCTCCCAGTCAGTCTCCCTGAGCCCTCCTATTCCCCTTGTACCTTGTCTCCCTGGCAAGCCCCTCGTCCCCCTTCTGCTTCATCCCACAGCGTTTGCCATCCTGAGTTAGATTGTTGGAAACTCAGCTTTCCTCGTGAGCCCTGGGAGAGCAGAGCCAGGTCTTAGAAAGGTTTTGTCCGTCTTGCTTTTGGAACGGTCACTTCTTACCCCTGCATCAGCCACAGGACTCCGAGTGGGAGGTGGTGATGGTGGTGAGGTGGGGGAGGGGCACCTGATAGAAGAACAGCATCCGTGCAGCCCCTACCCTCCCGTCCAACCTGTGAGCTTTTTCTCCCGCTGCATCTACCTCTGGGACCCTCACTTTTTTCCTACCTGGGTTTATCTCCCAGGTGGACCCTGAGTGGTCTTCTGCAGTTCCTTGTGTCTTATGTCCCATATGGGGCTCAACTCTTGGCTCTCGATGTTTGTGTCTCCACTTAGGCCAAGCCCTGAAGGTCTGCGATGGAAATCTTGGCAATCGCCTGACCGACCCACCACGGGATTGGGTCGTGTTCAGACAGGCGGTGCTCGTGGCTCTGTGCTATCGGCATATTTTGTACCACTTCCTGCGTGTGAGTTTCATGGAGGGAGAGCGTGGCCCCAAACAAGGCCACCGCTAGGATAAGTAAATGAGTCTGTGTAGGGTAGATCACTATTAAATAGCGCAGTTTACATGCTTAATGAGCCTAGCGGGTTTGATGTAGGTCAGTAATGAAGGAATGGCCACAGGTTGGCAGGCGTTGTGGGGGGTGGTAGCTCACGGCAGCGTTCATAAGATTGATGCGTGGTTGAGTCTATTAAGACCCTTCCCCTCAGCTTGGAAACTGGTTTGTGTACTTGCCACTGCTCAGCCATCACCATCTTTCCCTGCTCAGGGAGACGAGAGACAACCTGTGACCCCTTATAGATTGGTTATTCTTGTCGCTTTGTGGGGACAGAGAGCTCCCATATTTGCACACGTGGCCTCTCTCTGAGAATACACGCTATGCACTTTTCATCTCTTCTGAGTTAGATTTTTTTGGGTGACTGATTTGGGCAACTTTTTCAGTCTTTGAAAAGACTGTCCCACATCCAGAAAGGCATTCCTAAGATGTTTCTGGAGTAGTAAATCAGGCTATTAATTATATGACCCTTGAAAAAATGCTGGTTTCTCTCCCTAAGCACAGTGGGTCGTTTCTAGCAATACTGAGGAAGTCTCTTATGTTTATATAAAGAATCAGAGGATGGTACTAGTGCCTGATTTTCTTCTCCATGAGTTTTTCATTTTTTGTGATTGCTTTTGAAAAAGCTCTGTTCAAATTTTGTGTAGTGATTTGTCTTTGCCTTTGTGTCCAGTCTCATAAATACAGTTTCATTGTTCAGAGGTCACATGATTGTGGCTTGGTTCTTATATGTTTTTTGTGGAATTTGACAACTGCAGGTGAATTATTTTTCTTAGTGGAACTGCCAAAAAATCATTAAAATTTGCTTTCAATTAGATTAACTCAGGATACCACATGACATGAAGTCAAAAAGCAATGAACAAACTTTAAACTGTTTTTAAAAGCCTTCAAGCATTAATATGCCTGCCTTCTAGGGTTTCAGGGCTTATTTTAAGAAAAGCTAAATTTCTTAAATCTAATTTGGATAAACTAAAGTGGATTATCTTTCCAAAAGAAATTTAGCAGTTGTATATCCTACTTGCATTTCTTGTCCAATTCTTTGTAATTTTTAAAATCTGTACTTTGTGATTGTTTTTTTTGTGTGTGTGTGTGTTTTTTTTTCTCCAGAGAAACTAAGACACCCTTTAAAAAGCATGCTAGCTAATAGCTCGCATATTCTAATTGCATTGTTCCGGTTTTGTCTTCTTTCAGAATCCCGTGTAGTTCTTCCTCTCTGAAAACATAGGGATGTTGTTTCTATGGAAACCATGATGTTATGGGTATGAATGGGGCCGAGTGACCACCAAGAGTACCATCTATCAAGGGCAGTGATAGAGCCCAGCTTTACCTATAAAGTTGCTAATGGGGCTTTGTTGTCAGCAACTTGAAAAATATATGGCTGGGAGGAAAGGACACTTGTGTAGCCCTTCTGGACAGCCCATACGGAGTGAGTGTGTGTTTGTGAAGCCATGTGTATTTGATTGTGAAATAAATCCTTCACAGTTGGACTGTAGATCTTCTGGATTCCCAGGTCTGTAGGGTGGGAACCTGTGAAATCAAGTCCCCACCGTCCATGGAAGGCAAGGGGGGGCGGTCTATGTCTCCAGGGTTTCACATCCAGATACGGAAGGCTTGCAATGTCAGCATTAATACAAATGGGAGTTTGTAACGAATGTAACATATAGGCGTCGATACAGAGTAAACATAGAATTTCACTTGCTCGCATTTAAGTGTTCTTTCCGTGTGACATGTGGTTAATAATAGAGACAAGTTGTGACTAATTGATCAGAGCCAGCGTCCTATTAGACAGCCAGCCATATCATAACTTATACATCCAAAGAGTGTGGTCCTGTTCAGACAGGTGGTCGGGAAGGGCTCACCTCTTCATTCAGTGATAACCCGCACTTTTATTTACTTATTTATTTTGACTTTCCTATTTTAGAGCTGTATCCAGATCTTGTGACTCATTCTTTTGACTATTGTCAAGATAAACGATATTTGATTTTTTTCCCAAAGTCCAGAAGTCACGTGGAGCCAAGTTTAATGGTTGGTTTCCTATCTTGATAACTCACCTTATTACTGAATCCAGTTAAAAAGGGAGGTGCATTAACAAAACGAGGAGGCCGATAAATATGTGGTTTATACATTGGTTCTAAAGTAACTTCTTAAAGGGAAATTTCCTCAAAGTTTCAGGCAGGAATTGTTTGTGGACATTTACTGTGTTCCCAGGGTGACTGCTTGGAGAGTTAACATTATTTTGGATATGTGAGTTCAGTTATGCTTGACAGAAATACAGATCCCTGGTAAACATTGTCTTAGTCCCTTTGGATTGCTGTAACAACACCATAGTTGGGGGATGGGGGGTTTCAACCCCAGAAATCACTTTCTCTCAGTTGAGGATGCTGGAGCGCCTCATGGCCAGGTTTGGGGAGAGCCCTTTCCCAGGTTGCAGTTTTCTCATTGTTTCCTTTCTAGGCAGAGAGGGCAGCCGAGCTCTCTGGGGTCTTTTTTTAAAAATGACACTCCTCCTGTTCTTGAGGGTACCATCCTTGTGACCTAATCATCTCCCCAAAGCCTCAATCCTAATACCATCCCAAGAAGGGGTAGGATTTCAACATAGGCATTTTGGAGGGACCCAAATGTAAAATCCTAACAAAACATAAATCCCCTTTGGTATCAGGGAAGATTTTCCATATAAGGAAAACTCAAGCTTCCACCTCTGAGTCTTACCTTTCAAAATTCATGTTCATTTAATTGAGATACTTTCATGATCCTGCGTGCTTTTCCTTGAACTTCGCAGAAGGAAATGAACTTTTTTCCCCATGACTCAAAGTCTCTCTTTTGGATTGTTGGTAATATTGG
Organism: Spilogale gracilis; assembly: GCA_004023965.1. Taxonomy (NCBI): domain Eukaryota; kingdom Metazoa; phylum Chordata; class Mammalia; order Carnivora; family Mephitidae; genus Spilogale; species Spilogale gracilis. The sequence goes on from PITA01006831.1 coordinate 75,784, forward strand.
ACTCCAAGACAAAGAAGGTCCTTGTCCCTGTCCCTCCACCCAGAGGTCCTCAAGGGAGCACAGGGCTAATGTATTCCCACTTTAGAGGATACAGGTTACTTCATATTTTTGTTGTTGAGTTTTTCCTGACTTTCCACCTTTTTCTGTTTTTGTCCCTTGCTTTTAGGTCACTGGCACTTGCTTTTTGCAGCTGTCCATGTGCTTGCCTGTGCTCTGCTGAATAATGGCCCCTCAAAGACAGCCTGGCGAGGTGTCATCTCATATAGCAAAAGGTGTTTTGCAGATGGGATTAGTTAGGGATCTCCCGATGGGAGCTTCCCCTGGATTATCAGGTGGGCCCAGTATCATCACAGGGCTCGTTATGAGAGAGGGGCAGGAGGGTCAGAGGTTTCAAAGATGCTGCCCTCACTGGCTTATGATGCAGAGGCCCCCAAGCGAAGGAATGCAGGCAGCCTCTAGAAGCTGAAGAAGTGGAGAAAACTGATTTTTCCAAAAGGAATGCAGCTCTGCAGACTCATTTTAGACTTCTGGTATCCAGATTTGTCAGAGCTTAAATCTGGTATTTTTAAACCGCTAAATTTGTGGTAATTTGTTCTAGAAGCCATAGGGGGAGAAAACTATCATCCTTCGTTTGTTTCCCTTCTAATTTGATGCGTTAAATCAGGTTACCGAATTGGTTAGAGAAATACCAACCATCCAACGACCGTTTGTTATCAGTTATGTGTCAGGTGTTCAGGACGGAGTAAGAGGGCGTCCCAGATCTCAGCTTTGCTGGGCACGTTGTCCCGCTGGAAGACAGCTGGAAAAGACCACTAAACGCATAATCGCAACCTAATGTATTAGATACTGAAATTGAGTTATGGACACCGAGTGCTAGAAATTCAGAGGAAGGGGCAACTCTCACTTCGGGGGACCCGGAAGGGTTAAGCCTTATGGATTGAATGTCCGTGTGTTTGGCAGACAGAAGGTTTGTGGAAGAGGGGGGCTGCCTGATAGAGCGGTGGCTGGGCAGAACCGTTCCAGGTAGTGCAGAACGTGTAAATCACCCTGGGGTTGCCCTATAGGAGCCCACACCTGTTCCGGTTTTCTGCAGTTCTCTTTACCTTTCACTCTGCACAGTGGCTAGATATGGGGTCCTTCAAGCTGCAAAATTACACCTGTGGATAGTAGCAGCATTGATTACTGTGAATATAAACAAAGGAACACTTAACCTGTGGCCGGTGTATTTTCTGGAATATTCTAGAAGCTTTCCTTCTTTCATTGACTACAGCAAAGAGCCACTCCTGATTCCCAGATAAGCTTTGCTTTCAAATGCTGGAGACGCTCAGTGGTATCCTCATTTAATCTCACAACCTCCAATGGTGTCACAAATGTAACCATTTGCCCTTTTAGGCCAAATTTCCTCTGCGTGTGTGTGTGTGTGTGTGTGTGTGTGTGTGTGTGTGTGTGTAAGGGACTAGCTTCATCATGTGGTAATTAGTGATATATTAATGAAGATTTTGTTAATTCATAGCGTAAAGGAATGAAGAATACAGAATCCTATTTAGATTAGCTTATATTTTTATGAAGGGAAAATAGGACATCTGATTCACCAAGAATTTATAGCTACTTTTAATTGCAAATTATGTAGACTAGAATGATTTAGCATCCTTTGTTCCCACTTAACAATGATCACATCCAAAATATTTATTGAGTACCAGCTAAGTACAAAGCTTTGTTTAAAGTGCCCTGGGGGGTTTAGAGTGACCAGTTATTTTACTAGTCGTCTTAGAAAAAACAACACTTAATCACTTAACCCATTTATCAAGTCTTTTTAAATGAGCCAGGCACCCTTCTAATCCCTTTAGATATATTATCTTGTTTGATCTTGAGAAGAATGGCTCACTTGCTGCCCCATAGTCCAGATTTCTCAGAGATCTCTCATCTTAAACTGACTCCCAGCCCCAGTCTTTCTGTCAGGGTAAGTCTCATTAAAAGAACTGGTGATCATTCTCCAAATGTGTTGGATAGTTTAGTCTTCCTCCCAAAATTTTCAGGAATGTTGTCACCACTGGCCATCATCATTTCTTTTAGATTTTTTGGCTTACACAATACATCATACTCTCCTGACCTTACCCTCTCTGGCCATTGTTTCTATTGGATTGGACCATATAGAAATCATTGGTTGTCCACCATTTTGGTCTACAAAATGGTATTTTCGTACGGTTTCATAGAGAAGTGGACCCTTCTAGTCTGTAAAGATTAGAATTCTTTAAGTCTTTACTCTCCCCTTGGGTAATCTCCTTACATTCATAACTGTACATAGGCAATCCAGAATTTATATTTCGGGCTTAGACCTCTTCCCTGACTGCAAAATTTGATGATTTTCCCCACTGCCTACTTGACCTCTCCTCTTGCCTTTCTTAAAGACACCTCAGAATTGTCTGGTCCAGAATCCAGCCCTTCTTCCATAAGTCTCTCTCTATTCCAGCTATCCTGATCCAGTGACTGGCACCACCATGTATACATTTGCCCAAATATTAGAAACCTCCTTCTCCGTTCCCGGCTGGTTCTCCTGATCAATATCCAATCCATCTGTAGACCTTGTCGCTTTTATTGCTAAACTAGGTCTTGAGTCCAACTGCTTCTCCATTTTTATTCAGGAAGCAAAATATCAAACAAGTAAAGAGTTCACAGTGAAAGAGAAATGCCAGGAATAGAATGTCAGCAAGCTGGTGGGATGGGCATGGAAATGCCAGATGAGTTTTGGTGCTTCCCAGGAAGGTACCATAACCATGAATTGCCTGCTAAGAAGATTCCTCCCGTTTAAATTCCTTTCCAGTCTTTCTGCTGATGTGGACACGTCATGGTAATTGACCTTTACCAGTGCTCTCACACGGCTGTATGAAGATGATGTTTTAATCTCACTGTTGTCAGTGAAGCCTTTGCCTTCCGGTTCTTGGTCTTTCCTCGCTCCTGAGTCTCAAACATATGGTTCCTTGTGTTGTTGAAGTCCTTGACCAGAGGGTCTGTCTTCATATTGTGGAATAACTCTGCATCACCTTCTCTTGAATGTCAGGTTTCTAACTAGTCCTGGTAGAAGAATGTAGTAATTGTTGACACATTTCACCAGGATGCTTGTATTTCAGATCTTCTGTCCCTTTCTTCCAAAAGGACACACATTTTAGCAGTGGGCCACGGAACATTAGGCCACGATGTCACTCTGCCCTTCTGTTGTCAAGTTGGTGGTGATGTGGCTTCGTAGAAAGGCGTGTGGAAGACTCAGACCCCTTCTTGCAGTTTCTGAAGGGAATGGTGTCGTGACGTTAGGTTACCAGGTCCTGTCGTGAGAGCTGCTCTCTTTGGTAGTGCGGTGTGGTGGCCGTGGCCCGCCTGGTTCTTGCGACTCCTGTGGCAGGGATCAAATACGAACAAATCATAACGACACACGATGAGTCATTACAGGGATTTGTGACATGGCCAAATAAAGAGAACTATGTGTGGTAGGCCTGCAGCAAGTGGAGAAACTGGCAGATGGGTCAAAGAGCTTCTCCCTGTGCCATTAATATAACAGTACTTCCAGACTCATATTTCAGGAGAGGAGGGGGTGCTTCTGTTCATTTTAGTGTCACTAAAATGGGTTCAGAGAATCCTATACAATTTTCTCAGAATTGGGGAATGGTCCTGAAACCTGGTGGATTGGCTGGAGGTATTTATCTCCCCCTCTCTCCTGAAGCCTCAGTGGGATAACCGTGAAGGCAAAGAACGGGAGAGGAAAGAGTCAGCAAAAGGATTTCAAGGACTTTTTAAAAGATGGAATTTGTGGATGTGCTGATAGCCTTTGTCGGACAGAGACAATTTCAGGTGACAGGTGAGTCGACAGGTGTGGGGAGTCTGTGGACAGACTCGAGGCGTGGAGGTACCAGTTGTTGCAAAGGCAGTGTGAGGCGCCACAGTTTTAAACAGTTCATGAGTTAGGGGCCCCTGGGTGCCTCGGGGAGGGGTGTGTGGAGCGTCTGACTCTTGATTTCAGCTCGGGTCATGATCTCGGGGTCCTGAGATTGAGACCCCCATCAGGCTCTGAGCTCAGCAGGGAGTCTGCTTGAGAGTCTCTCTTCCTCTCCTTCTGCCTCTCCCCCTCTGTCACGTGCACCCACGCTGTCTCTCAAAAAATAAACATTTTTTAAAAGTTCGCTCAATAGAAGTCGTCTTCTGTAACCGGTGGAGCTCTAGAGCTCCCCCTGCTGTTTCCGGAATATTGATGGTGAGATTTTTCTCGGGAGAAGCTGAATGGTCCCAGAGAAAAGATCTTTAGGCCTTGACATTTGGTTTCTGCAACTGGAAGGTCACTCCACGTCCTCATCAGTGTGCAGCGAAGGTCCCTGGTCAGTGAGGCCTTCCTGGGACCAGCCCCACGCCCACTCCGAGCACTCCTGAAATACGGGCGGACAGCCCCAAATCATGAAACGTTTGAGGAAACTGTCCAATATGATAGAGACCAAAATAAAGGGAAGGAGGAAGCTGAGCAAAACAGACACAGCAGAGCTGAGAAAGAAACCTGAAAAAAAACACCCCCAAAAAACCTCTAGAAAATTAAGACAGTACCTCCTAAACTGAGACCAGGAGACCATGAAAGAGAACTAATCAGTGAATGCTCCAAAATAAAAAATGGCAATCAGACTAAAAGTAGATAGGTTGAGAAATTGCAGGAAAAAAATTAGAAAGAGAGAAAAGACTGATTCTCAGATTTGCTACTCTAGGAAGGTCAACATCTGATGAGTTCTGAAACAGAAACAATAAATAGGAACCTGTCAAAGAAACAACACAAGAAAAATTCCCAAACTGATTTCAGTTTCCACATTGAAAGGACCCACTGAGAGCCCCAGGCAAGCCAGTGTACTTCCGGGATCAAGTTCCCATCCAAATACAGCCTTGCTAGAGGGCCGCCCCCTCCCTGTTGGAAGAGGCCACAATCTGTCACCAGGGAGGACTCCTGCTTTGTCCTTCCAGCCCATTGAATTCGGGAACCACCAGTCACCTTGCAGCCAGTTTCTTGTGGTGAAATACCCCTTTACAGATCCTTGGTTATCTTAATTATTCAATATCAAGTATGTCCCTGTTTTAAAATTGGATTTCCTTTTATCTTTGTAGTGACTGGAGGGGAAATGGAAAGATAGAGATATGAAGTGAGGGACCTTTTGTACACCTTTCTGAGAATAATTTGAAACATTTTAAGAAAGAGATCTTAACTGGTATTTTGGGTACTGGAATGGATAAACACATTCGAGTCTTAAAAAAAAAATCTGTTAATTTTTGAGCAGTGATCTGAATGTAATTGGTTATTTCTGAGTATCATCCTGATCGGAAAATAAAAGCAACTTGGCTCATTTTAGCCTAGAGAAAAATAGTTCTCTTTTTTGGCACAATTATTCCAAGCCAATAAATTGTTAAGATGACATATTATTTTGGAACTTAGTCATAGAAGAGCCTTTGATTTGGACTCACAATGTGGTGATTGCTACGAACAAGGTGACCATCAGGGATAATTTTCTATGGGGCTCCAGAGCGCCATTCTTTCCCCTTTTTCAGTTTTCTTCTGAAAAAGTAGGAAAGCATGCAATTTACCTGTGGCCCAGTCAGCAGCCTGATTTCCTAAAAGTTGTTAAGCTCTTAGGAACAGAGAAGTAGGTCAAACAGGCAGAGTCTGTGTGTTTCCTGAACTCAAGTAACTTTTCAAAGTGTCGGGCTCGCAGTCGAGGGCAGGAACCTCAGCTTTCAGCTTTGATGGTGCTGTGACTTTCCTTTCAATAGCCATTAGAATAACCCAATACTGAAAAAGGAAAAATAAATGGAAGGAGAACTTGGCTGTATGGAGAAGACCGTGTTTCTCCGGAATAAAGGGTGGCTAGCCGAGAGCACCCCCTCCTCCGTCCCGGTAGTGTTCCTCCTGCCCAGGATCTGTCTATAGGTGTGGGTAGTGTGTATAAGCCCAGTGTGAGGGTCACTTCCACACTCTCTCACCTCCCTGGGACAGTTGGCCTCCTTGGGGAGCGTTGCTCACTTCCTCCTCGGCCCTCATCTTCTCAGTGCCGCAGCCCAAGTGTGCTCTCTACATTGTCAGATCGAGTCCTGCCATTTGGCTGAAAATTCTGCAATAGACGCTACACTGGACATAACACTGACCCTACAGAGCACCTGCCTCCAAAGAACTTAGTCTGGTTGAGAAGATGAGAAAAGACGAGTTCCAAGTTAAGAGCATTAGATGCATTTTATATACGGAGTTGTTCATGAAACCAGCCCCCTGAGTGCCAGTTGCCATAGCGGTATGGAAAAAATTCCTTCAGGTTATCGTAGTCAGGGTGGGTGTTTAGGAAGTGCTGCCTGAAGGAGAACTTAAGAGAATACTTTGGATAGACAAAGGGACTGAGGGAGTTTTAAGGTAGCAATTAAGTAATGGTGCAGACCCCCAAAAATCCCTGGTGTCTTTGGAATAGACAGTGAATAAACCCCAGTGCATTTGAACGGTTGCAACATAATACTTCATGTAGGTCAGTGACTTTAAAACTTTTGTTTTTTTTTTTTAATATGAGAGAGAACGAGGAGGGAGGGGCAAAGGAGGAGAGAGAAGTAGACTCCCTGCTGAGCAGGGAGCCCAATGTGGGACTCAATCCCAGGACCCCAAGATCATGACCCGAACTGAAGGCAGATGCTTAACTGATTAAACCACCCAGGTGCCCTGAGGCCTTAATTTTTTAAGAGAAAAATCTGAGGTGTCCTTGTCCTGGGGTCCTGGGAGCAAGCCCCAACTGGCCTCCCTGCTCAGCGGGAAGTCTCCTCCTCCCTCTCCCCGCCCCCCAATCCTGGCTGGTGCTTTTGCTTGCTCTCTAAAATAAATAAAAAAATTTTTTTTTTTAAAGTTAAGACCTCGTTTTTCAAACAGTATTATGTAGAACCCCAACATAGTAAACACGAGAGCTATAGGCTACAGATCTGGGGGCTGCACCTTTCTGCCCGTGTGGTTTCTCAGCCCTGAAGACAGGTTGCTGAGGCTCTCTCCCAAGCCCAGGGCTCTGAGGAATCAAGCTGAGACATCACATGTGTCGGGGAGCAGTGGGGTAGGAGAAGGGAAACCGGCCGCTTGAGGTCAGTTGGCAGAAAGTGTTGAATATCGGGTTTTAAGTCTCTTGTTTAGGCAGTTCGTTGTTACAGAAGATTTTTGTCAAAACCTATTATATATAGTATTTCAAGAAGATTAGGATGATGGTGGGGTGCAGTTTTGGGACCCCCTCACCTCACATCATCATCTTTAGGACACCCCCCAAAATAAGGGGGAGAAACAGAAAAGACATGATGCCAAGTTAGTGAGCACTGGCCAAGGTGAAGTGGGATAATCGGAAAGTGCTCTGAGACTTCCAGAAGGCTGTAGGGAACGACTTAAGTACTCGGGTTAGAATGAACCTCGGGGAGGGGCGGCTCTGGAGCAGGTGTGCCTGGTGTGCACGCAGCGCGAAGTTAGTTCAGATCAGTGACGACCGGCCAGGCCTCTCCTGCTGGCGTGCCTTTGTGGAGAACAGGAGACATCTGGCTGGCCGGAGCTGGGGAGGCTGCCACCTTCCTAGATTCCCGCGTCCACAAAGGACTCTGTGCAGGGAGCGGAGCCCAGACGGCTGATGCTGGAGGAGAAGCCAACCCAGGGAGGCGGCAATATGAATGAAGGTCTTAGGTCAGGAGGGTGTGAGGAGCATCCATTTCCCCCTTCCTCTCACACCGCTTGCTCCTGGCCCAGGACTTCCACCGCTGCCCCTCGGGCTGTCCTCCTTCGGCTCATCTTGTCTGAGCACACGCCTGCCCGCCTTGCCTGGTGTGGATTTGGGCACGAGGCAGGTGTTGAGAGACCGACAGGTGGTGGGTTTGGTCCAGTGGCAGATTCCTGCCTAAGACGTGCCGAAAGAGGATTTCTGCCTGTTGGAGTGTTGGAGTTTGCTCCTGAGCGCCCGCGCCTGTAGAGACACGTCCGGTCTTGATTACAGTTCCTGAAGGCAAGGGGAGTCCGCCCCCCACCCCCGGGCCACTGAAATGGCCTCCCGAAGGCACCAGGCTACGAGAGTGGGCCACGCTTGGATGCAGAGCAGAGGGGACTCTACGGGTGTCTGTCGGCCCAGCCTAGTGGTCCAGCAGGTGTCTGGATGGGCCGTGCATGAGCCGGGGGTGGAGGGAGGCCCGGGGCTAGGAGGTCTTCCCCCAGTCTCAGGCCCGTGTGCACTGCGGGGCACTGCGGGAGCCCTCGCCCTGGACCTGGGAGGGAGAGGGTCTGGAACCCGCACTGTCGTTTGCCGTGGGAACAGTGCTCCTGACAGTCTGTTCCCGCCCTGGAGGTGTGGGGACCTTCAGGAGACCCCCTGAAGAGGAGGTCGGAGCCCGATCCTGATTTCATCCAGCTCAAAGCGTTTTGGTTTTCATTTTATGTTTTAAGTTAATTTAAAATTTAAAAGTTTTAAAAAATTTATTTTCAAAATTAACAGGGTAAAATCGATTTTATGGTATAGTTTTATGAATTTTAGCCTCTAGACTCTTGTAGCCACGACCACACTCCAGGTGCAGAACTGTCTCCATCGCCGCTGTTCTCCCTGGTGCCATTCCTTTGTGGCTGTACCCTCTCCCCAGCCCTAACCCCTGGCATCTACCCATTTCTTCTCTGTCACCAATTTTGCCTTGAGAATGTCCTATAACTGGACTTATATACGAATATAACCTTTGAGACCACCTTTGTTCATTCAAAACCAGGATATTGACATTACAATTGGTTTTGTGAGAATCAGTAGCTCATTTTCATTTGTTAGGTTTTTTTTAACCTTCCAACCAATTTACCTTTTTTTTTTTTTTAAGTTTTTAAGTCCCATTAGTAAACAGTGTCGTGTTAGTTCCAGGTGTACAGTATAGTGCATCAACATTCCCATGTATCACCTGGTGGTCATCACAAGCGCCTTCCTTCATCCCCATCACCTATCCCCCACCCCCCCCACCTCCCTCTGGTGACCAGCAGTGCATTCTCTAGAGTTAAGAGTCTGTGTTTTGCTTTGCCTCCCCCTCTCTCTCTGTCCTCCTCCCCCAACGCCTTTGCTCCTTTGTTTTCTTAAATTCCACATATGGGTGAAATCATATGGTGTTTGTCTTTCTCTCACTGACTTATTTCAGTTAGCATACTGCCCGTTAGCTCCATCCGTATTGTTGCAAATGGCAAGACATCATTCTTGTTGAGGGCTAATGGTCCATTGTGTATACACACCACATCTTCTTTATCCATTCATCTGTCGAGGGACACTTGGGCTCCTTCCATGACATGGCTATTGTGGGTGCTGCTGTTGGAAGCATCAGGATGTATGTTCCCCTTTGAATTAGTATTTTTCTATTCTTTGGGTAAAGACCTAGTGGCACCATTGCTGGGTTGTAGGGTAGCTCTATTTTTAACTTCTTGAGGAGCCTCCATACTGTTTTCCAGAGCGGCTGCACCAGTTTTCATTCCCACCTGTGATTTTTTTTTATAACAACGATACACCTCACACTTAAACTCCATATTTATGGCTTTTGAGTAGTATTCCATTATATCGATATACCACAGTTTATTTACCTGCTGGGAGGATATTGGGTTGTTTCTAATTCTGGTGATTATAAATAGAGCTGCTAGTATTTCATGTAGGAGTTTTGGTGGGAACTTAAGTTTTTCTTTCTCTGGGTAAATACCTAGCTGAGGTATCGCGGGCCATATGATAAGTGTCTGTGTAACTTTACGAGAAACTGCACAGCCATTTTCCGGAATGGATGTGTTATTCGACATTTCCATCAGCAGCCTACGAGAGGCCCAGTTGTGTTCCGTCCTCGCTAGTACCTGGTGGTGGTGGTTCCTCCAGTCACAGAGCAGCTCTGACCCAACCTCCAAACCTCGCTGGCTTCTTTTTATGTGCTTCTTGGCCCTCCTGTGTCCTCTGATGAAGTTCTGTTAGTTTCTTGCCCAGTTTTTATTTTTTTTATTTTTTAAAGATTTCATTTATTTGTTTATTTGACAGAAACACAGCTGGAGAGGGACCACAAGCAGAGAGGGAGAGAGGGAGAAGTAGGCTTCCCACTGAGCAGGGAGCCCGATGCGGGGCTCGATCCCGGGACTCTGGGGTCATGACCTGAGCCAAAGGCAGACGCTTAACGACTGAGCCACCCAGGTACCCCACTTGCCCAGTTTTTACTTGGAACTTTTTTTTTTAGTGAAAAAAAATTTTTTTTTTTTTTTTTAGATTTCATTTATCTATTTGACAGAGAGAGATCACAAGTAGGCAGAGAGGCAGACAGAGAGAGAGGAGGAAGCAAGCTCCCTGTTGAGCAGAGAGCGCAATTCAGGCCTCGATCCCAGGACCCTGAGATGATGACCTGAGCCGAAGGCAGAGGCTTAACCCTCTGAGCCACCCAGGTGCCCTTTTTTTAGTGATTTTTAAGTGTTCCTTAGATATTCTAGATGTTCCTTTGTCAGATGTATAACTTGCAAATATTGTCTCCCAGTCTATAGCTTGTCTTTTTCTTCACTTCAGACCGGCTTCCACAGAATAAAGGTTTTTAATTTTTGATGAAGTCCAGCTTATCAAATGTTTCTTTGCTGGATCATGTTTTTGGGTCCATTTGGTTAGAATTCTGCATAACAACCTGTAACCTGTTGGGAATGGGCTGGCAGAGACGATGCAGTGGGCTGGAGGCTGTGGGGGACGGCTGCTGATGGGACGGCCAGCACTCAGCTCAACCCCTCTTGGTTCCTCTGCGTCTGCTACATCTTACTCTAGTACCTTAGAATCACTTGGGGAGCTTAAAAATCCCAGTGTCCAGGCTGCATACCACACCAATGCAATCAGAATTTCTGGGGCTGGGATCCAGATCCTAGGATTTTGTCAGCATCCCATGTGGTCCCATTGCACAGCCAAGGGGAAGAACCTCTGCTGCACTTGGTGGTCCTGTGGACCAGAGGAAATATTGCCACCTGCTGACAGTAGGAAATTATTATGCTTGGACACAAGTCAGTAACCCTTCAGATTGCCCTCCCGTCTGGGAACTTGTGCTCTGGATACTGGGTTTTTTTTGTTTGTTTGTTTGTTGTTGTTGTTGTTGTTGTTTTTAATCATTTTTGTCTATTAGAAACGCCCTGTCTCAATTTTTATGAAACCAGGATATTGACATTACAATTGGTAGGAATCATAGAATGTTAGCATTAAAAACAAACAAACAAACAAACCTTTAGAGATCATTAGTTCAGACAGTTAAAGTTTTCGAATACATTTTGGATGTGTGCACTCTCTCTAGAGCCTTGCTACTCAAAGTGCGGTCCGTGGACCAGAGCGACAGCATCGCTGGGGACCTTGTTAGAAATGCGACCATGTTGGGGCGCCTGGGTGGCTCAGTTGGGCGACTGCCTTCAGCTCAGGTCATGATCCCAGAGACGCGGGATCGAGTCCCACATCGGGCTTCCTGCTCGGCGGGATGCCTGCTTCTCCCTCTCTCACCCTCCCCCCCGCTTGTGCTCCCTCTCTAGCTGTGTTTCTCTCTGTCAAATAAATAAATAAAATCTTTAAAAAGAAAAAAAAAAGAAATGCGACCATGCCCCACCCCCACCTCCCCAGCCTGTAACTTAGTAAGATCCCCTGGTGAATCATATGGACCTTAAGGGTTGAGAAGCACCACTTCCGGGAATCTTAAGTAGAAGCTTCTGAGAGTAGATTTCAGACTCCTCATGAGAAACTGTTTTTCAAACACAACTGCCACTGTCCTCTTAAAGGCTGAATGATCACTTGGCGGAGACAACGCCATAACTCCAGGAACCCTCCCAACTCCTCCTTCTCAAGTAGTGTCTTCGGGTCTCCCAGGCATGACCCTTTCCTTCCTGTCTTTCATCATACCTTGAACATTCATCAGTCACCTGTTCTGCCCACTGTTTTTTCCCCTGAAACCTGAAAACATCCGACCCTCATGGGTGAGTGCAAACACGGGCGTCTCACATCTCTCCTCGCCTCTGCGTGATGCGGATGGGGCCGAGCTCAGGAGGGAGAGCCCTGGAACAAAGACTTAGGAGAGGTGAGGAAGGGGGAAGCCTCCTGTGTGCTGTGGCCATTGAAAGCATTGCTACTCTTTTCCAGGCAGGGGATTGAGAGACCACTTATTTATCCTGCTTCTCGGTTTCTATAGGAATTTTACTGGGGCATTTTCTTCATTCTTACAGCCAATCCTAGATCTATGTTCCTGGACTTTCTTGGGGTTCCCCTTTCTACTCTCGGTCCTTTTGGAATCTTCAGTGCTCGTTCTAGGATGTTGTTCAGCCTCTGCCCCTCTGCTTTGCACTTTTTCAAAACCCTAAACAATGTAACCCCCCCCCCAGCTTTCTGTGCAAAACTCTAATAATTTGTTCTCCAGTTGAGAACCCTCCCCTGTCCATTGCACGCTTTCTCCCTTCCATCCTCTTCCCTTGCTTCTGGGTCGGGTGTGGGCCCATCCATCCACGCTTGCTGCAAGCGCTGTGAAGGCTGGATTCCGTGGAGTTGCACTGAGAACTGGGAAGGGTCTCAGACATCATCCAGCCCAGGATCCTCATTTCACAGAAGGAAAGGGTGTTTCCCAGAGAGGTTAAGTGTTCTGCCCAAGGTCACACAGCTGAGTGCAAGCGTGGCTTCTTCAAGGGACCCCAGAACCCCTGATTCGATGGGTTTCATTTAACTTTGCATAGTGGGTGTGGGATACGCATGTTGGATCATGAGGTTGCCCCCAAGGAGGTCACAGCACATGATCGATGGCCTTCTTTTAAAGATACCTTAGAAAGATAGAAAGATTCAGTATTGTCTCATAACCCATTTGGGTCTGAGGAAAGAAACCCTAAATCTTCCATCCATGGCTCTCCTAAATATTAGCAGACCTCTTCTGGTTGCATGTCTGTGTGTGTGTGTGTGTGTGTAGGGACGAGTTACACTGTTGAAGCATTTTTTTCTTTCTTCCTCTGAAAGGCTCGTTTAACTTTCCTGTTTTCCTAAGTATGAGCCACAACCATTTAGAGGAGCGTCTGGGTTGGATACCAGAGGGGAAGGCAGAACTGGTCCTATTGGTCATAGTCAGAGCTGCTTCTAAATTTGTGGCTCTTCAACCACCTCTGCCTTGGTTTTTGCTAAAAAACTACTACTTCGTATTTCTAACGTGCCCTGAGAGCTGGCAGAGGGGAAAGCAACCTGAGAGCATTGCTTCTTATTGTGCTGGCTCTTTTCCTGCTCCATAAATCACCCCTGCCGGCCCCATAATCATTTGGGTTGTTGTTCAGCTCCCTGTGACCTGTCAACATGCTCCCCGTTGGAGAAAGTGATGGCTATATTTCTCTCCCTGGGGAGCAGCTGCCACTCATGAGCTTCCCTGAGTTCGCAGCCCCAAACTGCCTGCCTTCGAGGCCCGGCTGCTGCCCTCCATACAGGGGCCTGTTGGATTTGCCCTCAGCCAGCTTGCCGGTCTCCTAACTTCATCGATGCCTCCCTCCCCCGGAACATCTGTGTCTGGATCCACCTATTGCTCCTTCCTTGATGTTCCAAACAGCAAGAACTTGAGTATTTCCTGCCCCAAAGCCCCGCCTATGTTCAGGGAGCCCCTTTGCCAGGTTTTCATGACCTCATTAGCATTCTGCACCCCTCCTGGGTCACTGACCTGAGTCCCTGGGTGTGGAACAGGGTAGGAAGCAACAGAGGAAATGAGAGCAGCCAGTGTGAGTGGTGTGGGAAGGACCTTGGGAGAGGAGGGGCATTGCAGGCTCTTCACCAAGCAGCCTGAGAATGTTGCAGACCTTGTGAAATCAATTTCTAATTCTTCCTCCTTTTCTTTCTGTTATAAGATGGGTTGCCTGCACACCAGAGAGCTCATTACATGTATATTGAATGCATGGAGAAATGAATAAATCATTTCATTTGCTAGAGCCAGGATTCTGGGCCCGTGAAAAGAACAGATGCAGCAACACTGTGAGGACAAGGCAGGGGTCAGAAGAGGGGGCTTCCAGACTCGTGTTGTTCTGCTCATGAACCCAAAGGACTTTTGGGGGGGCCATCTTTGGGCAGTGGCTTGCTTCATTCCTAAGATGCGATGTTTGGTCAACGGTTGTGGTCCTGACCATTTCGAGCACAAGCAGTCCTCTAAACTTTTATTAATGAAATATTTCAGAGCTACAAAAATGCATGAAATGCAATGTAGGGACCACACAGCCAAATTCTCTCCCAACAGAACAGTTGGAATTTTACCTGCTTTTGATTTAGGAAATGGACGACAGCAAAGAGCAGTGATGCCTTTAGGAGAATCTGTATTTTAATTGTTAACAACAGGATCCACACTTTAAAACCTAGTACCTATGTGAACAACACACACTGATTTCGTCGAAGGCGATTCTAGTTGCCAATGAAAATAGGAACGAGTTCTTCCAGTATGCTTCTGGGACCCAGAGTAGTGATTCTTAACAGTACGATCTCTGTTACCACCAGTATCTCCCCAAAATGTCAACTTCTGACCCAACCCCAGATCTGTTGAATGAGCATCTCTGAGGGCTGGGTCCGGAGTTTTGCTTTCTTAAAAATCAGGTATGCCAAGTAGAATTTAAAACTCGAATTTTGGATCTCCTGGTCTACAGAGCTGGGTCAGTACTTAGACTCTACATTCACGATGCAATGGCAATGAATATTTCTTTCTTTAAAAAGTAGCTTGTCCGGTTCCTTTTAAGTATTTTGCAGCTTATAGAGATTATTTACATCCAACTTTCACTTCTAGGTCTGTTGCTAAGATGAGATGCTGGGCTTGAGGTTAATAGTTAGGAACCAAATGTCCCTACCTCGTGTTCACAGGAGCTTCATAGATATTCCAGAATTTGGATTTAGTATCGACTGTGGTCTTTGTCTGGCTCACATTTCTTTTTTTTATGATTTGTACGCTTTTTAAAACTTAAATTCAATTAATTAACATAGTGGATTATTAGTTTCAGATGTAGAGCTCGTTGATTCATCACTCTTATTTAATACCCAGTGCTCATTATATCATGGGCCCTCCTTACTGCCCATCACCCAGCTATCCCATCCCTCCACCCACCCACCCCAGCAACCCTCAGTTTGTTTCTTATGATTAAGGGTCTCCTGAGGTTTGTCTCCCTCTCCGATTTCTTCTTTTATTATTCCCTCCCTTCCATTGTGATCCTGTTTTGTTTCTTAAATTCCACATATGAGTGCGGTCATATGATGATTCTCTCTCTGATTGACTTACTTCACTTTACAAAATACCCTCTGGTTCCATTCTTGTTATTGCAAATGGTAAGATACCAATTTTTTTTCTTTAAAGATTTTATTTATTTATTTGAGAGAGAGAGTGAGAGAGAGCATGAGAGGGGAGAAGGTCAGAGGGAGAAGCAGACTCCCCCACAGAGCTGGGAGCCCAACACGGGAATCGATCCTGGGACTCGAGGTTCATGACCCTGAGCCAAAGGCAGTGGCTTAACTGAGCTACTCAGGTGCCCCAAGATTTCAATTTTTTTGATGTCTGAGTAGCAGTCCTTTGTATATATATACCATATCTTCTTCATCCATTCGTCTATCAATGGACGTCTGGGTTCTTTCCATAGTTTGGCTATTGTGAACATTACTGCTATAAACATTAGGGTGCACGTGCCCCTTTGGATCACTACATTTGTATTTTTGTGGTAGAAACCTAGTAGTGTGATTGCTAGGTCACAGGGTAGCTCTATTTTTAACTTTTTGAGGAATCTCCATACTGTTTTCCGGAGTGGCTGCACCAGCTTGCATTCCCATCAACAGTGTAAGAGGGTTTCCCCTTCCCCTGCATCCTCACCAACATCTGTCGTTTTCTGACTTGTTAATTTTAGCCATTCTGATGGGCGTGAGGTGGTACCTCACTGTGGTTTTGATTTGTATTCCCCTGATGCCGCGTGATGTTGAATCTTGCTTACATGTCTGTGTCTTCATATAAATGAGCAGTTCGAGTAGTGACTTGAACCCCTGACCACCTGGTGGGGCCGGCACTGCCCCGGTGCCCGAGCACCCTGTCCTTCGTGTTTTGACTCCCTCACATTAGGCATAGCAGCTGGAACTTAGGGAAGCGGAGTAGCCCGGAGAAGAGAGGCTCCCCTGTAGGGTCATTCCCCCAGGGGCCTCTGATGGGTCCTCTGACCATGTCATCAGGTGATTAGGAGTGGCCTTGACCAATAATGGAAACTGAATTATGTTAGTCTATGAAGTCTATGGAGTAGGCAAAAACTAAGATGCTTAGTATGCTGTGGAGTAAGGAAGAATTGAGGAAGTCGCCGAGTCCCTGCCATTTCCCTGTCCCCCGCCTCAGCACCACTTCCCACCCCCCAGCTCCTGGGGTCGCCTCCTGACTTCCTGTGTCTCCGTTGCCCACATGTGGGTGTCTGCAAAGGGCAGCGGGAGGTCTGTAGCAACTGGGCGCGTTCAATGAAGGGGCAAGTCCCGCCTGGGCTTGAGGCTGGACCGCAGACACAGACGTAATAGGACTTTCTCAGGGACTCAGGATGGGCTCTATTCTCAGCCGCTCTCAGCCTCCTAGCGGGTGGAAACCCCTGTCGCTTGCTGAGGTTTCCTCCGGGCCCCTGTTGCACCTGAAGGCCCCCGTCTCCCCAGGTGCAGCACGCCGTCCTGACACCGGGTCCCAGGCTCTGTTTACGGACCCCTGGCCCGTAACCACGGTCATCCTCGTCAGCGGCTCGTGTTCCAGGCCACGTCTCGTTCCGTTCCCTAAAAGGTCAGCTCCTGGAGGGCTTGATCTGTCCTTGTGGCGGGGCCCCAGGTGGCAAGGCAAACACGTCGGGTCACCCTGGCGCGGAGGGGGCGCCGAGCTTGTTGGCTCGGCCCCCAAGCGGGCCTGGGCTCCGCGGGAGGCTGGCCCATGCCACGGATGGAGGCTGCAGCAACGCCAGAGCCGACTCGCTCCCGTCCTGCGGGACACAGACGCCGCCTCCTCAGCCTGCCCGCCACCCACCCTGCAGCAGCACGGCCTGGGAGAAAGGAGGGCTCGTGCCTGTGAGCCCCTTCCCTCTGTTCTCCTGGTCCCTCCCGTGGTCCCTCGGGTCCATCTCATCTCCCCCAGTGAGCACAATAACCTGGTTGCCCAGGTGAAGTGGAGTTGCCATATAAACCAACGGTTTTTAGGAGAGTAACTATTTTACCTTGTTCAGATACTCTATTTCCTTTGATTTCTGGAGTTCCCAACGGACCTGCAGTGGGAGTCCTTCTTCCTGGGCTGGAAGGGGTCTGGGACACCTGTGCACTGGGCCGGGGGGAGGGGGTGCCGAGCGTGAGCAGCCCACGAGCTCTTCTAAATAGCACTAGGCGGCACTGGCAGCCGTACCGGGGCCTGCTTCACGCCTGTCCTGCCCCTCTTTGTGTGGAAGCACTCCAGAGCATTCCACCAGCTGTTGTCAGGGACACCTGCGCAGTCATTGTCACTGAGGTTCTGCGGCAGCCACTTGGTCATGCTTTTACGGGTAGGCCCTGTGCCCACAGAGCCCAGAAGAGCCATCAGGGAGGCTGTGTTCCAGTTCTGAAGAGGACATCGAGGTGCATCTTCTCTTCTTCAGATCAGGGTATTAAAAGGCATGGCTTGTCAAGATGCACACTCTAGAAATAATGGTTCAGATACACGGAGCAGCTGCTGGCCGAGTGCCCTTGCCAGCCTTGGCTTTGGGGGGAATCTGGACTTTTAAAAATGCCCCAGAGACTGGGCAACCAGTAGGGAGGTGGACCCAGCAAGAAAGAGATGCTCAGCTGCTACTGGATTCTTCTGGAAATAGAGGACCGCTAGGATGGTCTAGCAGGCAGTGGGCTCTCTAAAACTGGGGGGCTAGGGGAGGGACATTGTGCCTTCTAGACAGGGACACCTAATACTTAATGTTTTTGCTGGAAAAGCAGAAGTGAGTGAACTACGAGAAGAAAGCAAAGACAAGCCATGGAGGACTGACCAGTACAGGGCAGGTGTTGTCCATATCTGGTATTTCTGAGACTCAAAGGCTCTTACCTCCCACCTGAGTTCTTTGACATGTGCCCCTCTGCACACCTTTGGCTGACAGGAACAGCCTGGCTTTAGTGACTTGTGGCCACACATCGCAGGAGGTCGTGTGGACTGAAAGGTCATTTCTGTTCAATGAGCACTGTACCCGCGCAGAAGGCACAGTCAGGGGACTCGCTGTGGATCACAGCCAGGTCCCGAAGCACATGCCAGACACGCTGTGGCCTCCAGCGGCTGACGGCCACCGCCCTAGAGAGGGGTCAGGTGCGTGGCTGAGGCCTGATGCTGAGCCACACTTGAATCCAACACGCTTCTCCTCCCATGCTCTCAGACGTGCTCTGACGCAAAGTCTGAGTTTGCTGTTTTCCTTCTCCTGCACACCTGTCGCTCCAGTTTGCTTTTCTTTCAAGCTCCCCTTGGCAAAAAGGACAGCTGTTGACTGGGTAGGAAGAGTGACCACCAGAGTGGGGAGTGATGTATGTTGCTGTCACTGGAAGCTCCAATCAGCTGTAAGCCAGAACCTGCCGTGACAATAGAAAGAAAGATCTCTTGCTTCAGTTAGGTCGTGTCTGTCTCTGTAGGAGGCAGCCAGCCAGGGGCTCAGCACGGGGACTGTGCGACAGGGCAAGGAAGATCGGCCCAAATTGCAGGGGAAGGGAGAGAAGGCAGGCAGGGTTAGAAGCTCTAAGTTGAATCCTTAAAATCAGAGTAATGGCCAATAGAAGGTTCTGAATTTCTGGTGAGATTATTCAAAGTAGGTTATGTTTTCATCTTGTTAGGATGGATTGGGTTCATTCTAGTTAGAAATGATTAAGTTCTAGATGTGCAGGTGAGGAGCCGAATGCCTTGCCTAGCTTCGCTGGTGGCATGCTGGGAGGGCGTGTTGAGTGTAAAAACTCCCAGAGAAGAGGGGCTGTGGATTGGAGTAGAGATCTTGGCTCTGGGTCTTGTGTTTTCATTGTTTAACCTGTAGCCCAGATGTTTCATTAGCCTGGCAGGGAAATTTGCTAGGTGCTGCTCCCAAAATGGGGACCAGATGTGAACGACTTTAATAAATTGGATGAGTGCTCAGAATGAAGTTCAGTGAGGAAAATGTAGAATTACACCAGCCATCACAGGTGTCTGCACAGGCATAAGAAATGGCTAAGAATGAGCAAATGTAATGGAAGAATGTCTGGGGTGAGGATGAGGCCGGTCTCCCTCAGCAGCGTTGGGCTGCCATGGGGTTCTGAGGCAGTGCCCTCCCTCGTAACTGTCATTAGTCAGATCCTCCTAGAATACTCTCTAGAATAGTTCAGGCTAATAGGACCGTGGGTGGACTTGGAAACTGACCTACAGATAAAGGAATTTGAGACTTGAACTTACAGAGAATAGCTTAGAATTCACAATTTTTTATACGTAAGAAAACCCCACAACAACCCTGATTTGAAGACTGGTACCAGCTCCTCCTTCTCTTCAGTGAAGGTGGAGTTGAGTTCCCACAGCATTTGCATAGACACAGGAAAAACCTGTCAGTGGAGGTCATTAAACATCAGAATGCATTTTTGAGGGAAGTTTCTGGGTTTCTGATGAAGTTTTGAAGGCAGGCTCTGTCTTCATCTCATTAGGATGGGTTACCCCATTCCACAGTCGTCCCTGATGGCCAGGTGCTGGCGCCGAGACACCACCTGCCTTTACGTCCCCTAAGAACCCGTCCGTGGCCCTCTTCGAGGGCATGGGCTAGTTGGGGCCATGCAGGTGCGCTGACCTAACCGTATTGTGCTTCTTTCTCTCCTCCTCCTGCAGTATGAGTTCAAAGCCAAGAACATCAAGAAGAAGAAGGTGAGCATTATGGTTTCAGTGGATGGAGTGAAAGTGATTCTGAAGAAGAAGAAGAAGGTAAGGGGCTCTGACCCAGAACGGGTGAGAAGGGGGCAGGGAAGGTAGGCGTGGGATGCCTTGTCCTGCCGGGCGGCTCCGTGGACAGAATCCTTCCTTGTCTGGGGAGGGGTCTTGCCCGGAGCAGCAACGGTGTTGAGAGGCCGCAGTTGTGGCTGATGAGGTAGACGCCAGGGGTCTCGTCAGCCCAGCAGCGCCATGTCCTGCTGTCCCTTGGGCAAACAGGGCTCCACCTCCTGCCATCCTTGCGTTTTGTTACCTGGACCTTTGAGTCTCGATCTTAGGAAATACTTCAAATTCAAAGTGATGATGAGTCAGGGCTTGGTGGGAGTGTAGATGGGGAGGCTTCCTTAGCAGCTGTCGCCTTCTGTCCCAGGGACGACCCTCGGTTCACCCGACCCCACCGTGTGTCCTGTTACTGCTGCTTCAGCCTGTCGCTTGGAATAGTCCCAGTAGTCCCCCAGGACCCATCCGTGGCTGCTGTTCGTGTGCCGGAAGCTGGGCTGTGGCCAAGGCTGGGGGGAGGGGAGGAGGGACCAAGCCATTTGCGGGGCATTCCTCTGAGCTGGGGCGATACAAGAGAGGGAGCGTACGTCGCTTAAACACGTAGCCGTTTTGTGTTGTGGGAGAATGATGTTAAGCTCTGCGAAAGGCTAGGTGTGCCTATGGGCAGAGGGGAGAGTGTCTGTTTCCAGAAAGAAACGGAAAGGGGCTCTGGAGGATTGCGGATACAGGAGGAGTCCGTTCGTTTCTCTGTTCCTTGACTCTGCTGATACCTTTATTTTTTATTTTTTTTTTTTTTTTTATTGTTACTAAATTTTTTTTTTCCAGTGTTTCAAGATTCATTCCCCATTCCCCACACCCAGTGTTCCCCACTTTAGGTGTCCCCAGTACCCACCACCAGGCTCTCCCATCCCTCCACCCCCCTCCCTCCAAGTCCCTCAGTTTGTTTCTGTGTTCAAAGTCTCTGTTGTTTCGTTTCCCTCCCTAGATTACCCTAGTTCCCATTTGCTTTCCTTCTGCCACTGTCCTCCAGTTTGCCCCTCATGCACCGCAAGTAAGTGAGAC